>VMBQ01003258.1:69215-107422 GCA_007657795.1 Dreissena rostriformis
ACGAGTCGCATATTCACCGCATCAGCTGCTGTGCTGCGCACGCATAAGTGTATTTCATTTACTCTGCGTCTTCGCGAATGCATCTATTGGCTGAACTGCACCTGTGACCTTTAAGGAGAGCTGTGTTATGCGATTTTAACGTAACACGCAGTGGACTATTTTCATGACGCAAACATTGCACTTTGATTCACAGGTGGTTAGCCTGAGTGTATCCGTCGATGTGTTTGAGTCTAACAAAGAATAAATCACACCATAATTATAATAATAACTATATTGATATCAAGGAGCATTGAATACAATTCTCAAGCAAACCACATTAATTTTGTGTTAATTATTTTTCGACAGAAATTTTATTTTTATTTAATTTCTTTCCATTTCATCTTCATTCATTTTCATGTATTGACATTAACTTGTAACTGTGTAACTCCTCACCCCTCCCCTCCTCCCCCCGTCTCCAATATTTTTTTACGAACGTACTATGTAAGCAAATGTTTGAACCCAATTGCCAATCGATTTAACTTTACTGCATTAGCGTTTTACAGGAAATGTCACGTCTCAGATAAGTACACAGTACTTTGTGTCATAACCACATTTATCTTGATTTCGAAACAGACGAAATATGTATGCGTGGATTACGTTGGATATTACTGTATTTCATGCCTACGGTAATTCAATCTTAATTTTGTTTAAACATTAGGCATTATTATTAATTGGAACGAAAATTAATATTTGACAAATAGTAATTGTTTCACAGTGTTTCAATTCTACCTACACGAAAATTAATATTTGACGAATAATAATTAGCACTATCGCATGATAGGGATTGCAATCTCGACATCCCATTGATGAAGTTCCTTGTAAGTACTATCGAATGATAGTGTATTGCAATCGCGACATCCGATTGGTGCATTTCATGTTCTCTGATCTATTAATAGCCTAAGATAATGAATGACCTGCGCGCATGAATTTACTAGGTAGCACATAGTGGACTATTTTACAATTAATAATATTAACATACTCTGCGACATGTATAGTGAACAAATGTTGTTTACTTTTACTATATACCATCCGTTCAAAACTATTCCATTTAACACGAGATTCATATTATGTGTCAATTTGTAAATGAATATAGTTCACGAACTGAAACCGCGCCGCAAAAAAAAATCGCGCCGGAAACTCCTTTTTGCGCGTATGCTTACAGGCTCGTTCGTTGGTGAATGCTAGTTAAGACACTTCGAATCGGAATTCGTGGTCTAGTAACCTTAGTCGTTCGCAAGCGAACAACTAATAACTAGATCTACAAACACGCTCCATCCTTAGGAGAGTTTTACTGGCGAGTGATCAACTAATTCACAGACTGCCGTGGACTCTTAATGCGTCTCGATAAACACACGGCCGCCGGGAAAACAAAGATAAAAGATAAATAACAAAGCTGAAGTTTTCAAGGCTCTATTATATGACTAAATCAAACAACACTGACACGTGATAATTGACAGTAAATATCACAGGTGATATCACATATCACATGCAAAAACGTTTCATTGCATTTAGAGTCACAGAGCACGCAACGTTGGTAACATTATACGTCGCCATTATTGATCACAGATAATGTACGATGGTTTCGTTCATTATTTATACAACATGCTCTTCATTTTTTTTTAATTCTGTGCTACCGTGGAAATATGTTGGTTGTAAAGTACGTTTTTAATTACATTGATGTATCTCTGAAGTGCTTATAAAGGACATGCAGCAAAATTGTATGCACATTAATACAAACTACAGACTCAAGTGAAATTATAACTTTTAAACTGACATATTTTCATAGATATTTAGAATACACATGTGTGTCGATCTATTAGTGCTTTCGAATCAATATGTATATACATGATTGGTAGTAAATGAGCAAGATGATTAAAATATGGGTGTAATTAAAGTCGCATCAAACAGCATTGGTAATAACTTTTTCTTTCATTCAAATGAAAAATATAAACAACATATGTATGTAAACCTGCTGCAAGATCGTGCGTCCACTTTTTTAGCTTAGAGGTATAACGTGTATACATTATCAACAATGACGAACTACAATTAAGTTGCACAACATACCTTACTTCACAAGTGGATGCACGATATTGCAGCAAGTTTTAGAAATGATAACAAGCTCGGATATATGCTGTAATGACTACCATGCAGATTTATTCCACGATGTTTCTTTGCTTTAATTAGTGTTAAACACGCGATAGCCCACAGGAAAATAACCCGTGTATACAACTCGGTTTGCTTATATTGTTCCAGTGCCAAAACAGGAACACTACTTTTATACAATTTCGATTTATATTAATGGACAGATCGGCAGTTATACGTATCGAACGTCATAATGAGGCACATTCAGCAAGTATTTGAAAAACAAAACCTATCAATTGTGCTTGCTTCGCCAACGGACCATCTGATAGTGAACGAAGACTTTCATCTTTTGCCGTTGGGATTCAACGATTGTGTGTATGCCCATTGTTCTGTTATCAAAATAAAAAATCAACCTCATACAGAAGTAAATGCAATGTATTATAAACATCATTGCACACGTGTATTTATTAGAAAACTGAAATCATACAAACATGTTTTACATCTATTTTTTTTGCTGTATGCACCTTTTCTTGAACAAGAAGTTTTATTTCGTGACTAGCTATTCTGCAACATAGAACCAAACACGGTGTTACGCTAATAGTTTTTTTCCAGCCGTTCACTCAATTGATCCCTAGTGTAATCGTTCATGTCTAAATGTGTCTCGAGCAAACAACAAAACCGCCACCGGGAATATAATACTGATTAGGAGCGAAATAACTTAGTAAACACAATAAATTATCTACATTACCGTAAATAGCCGTATAACTGCGTGAAAACAATCAATTGTCTACATTACCGTAAACAACAACACAGTGAAAACAATCAATTTTCTACATTACCGTAAATAACCACGCATTGAGGACACCCACAACAATTAGTAGAGAAATAGTCTAAATACACGTCCCACACTGTGTGCACGTTAAATTGAAGAGGAATTCCACTGTGAGAAAAAAAAGATACGATTCCCAATGAACAATTAAGCGTTCTATTTTAATCCTGACCACATTTCGGTAGGGCTTAAAAAAAACGCAAAGGAACAATATATACATTTATTATCAACCAGTAAAATAGTTCCATTTGAATAGCACAGTGAAGTTGTAGATGCCCTATTCATAAGAGTTAATGTCATTTCAAAACAATAAACACTCATAGCCTGTCCAGGAATGGAAGAAATTCATCCGCCGAGGTTTATTAAACTAAGGACGCGCTTTAATAATCAATCAGAAGTTCAGAACGCAACTGTCGCGGTTGTATTCGTACATATTCCAATCATAGTGATTTATGTTGGAAATGTATTCGTACCTATTCCAATCCTAGTGATTTATGTTGGAAATGTATTCGTACCTATTCCATTCCTAATGATTTATGTTGGAATTACTGGACGATAATGATAATGAATATATTAAAATACAGCGATGAATCTGCAATCTTTTGAACCCTAACAGTCTGGAATGTGTATCTAATGAGCCACGTTATGGGAAAACTCGGCTTAATGCATGTGCTTGAACTGACTTGTTGCTTACATTATTATTTAAAAATATATTATTGCCATTGTTTCACACATTAAGAATAAAAATAAACCATCCCCATTGCGACCTTTGTCACCGCTCACAATTCTCTGTCAAAGGTAAACAATTGTCTAAAGGAATGCAAACACTATATCGCCCATTTGAGAAATCTACATCTTAACCTTATGGCAATATGGTTCAGTTATGATGCTTTACGTCATTAAGGTCTGAATTCGTCCTGAATTATTTGTACGGACAATTTATACAATATATAATCTTCCATCGTTCACGTGATTGAAGAATCGCAACCAAATGAAATGATTGCTAATGAATATTTTAGCGTATCATATTTGCGATCTATTTTCCAGTGTCGCTGTTGATTGATCTCGATGCATTTTGAGTCAACGGACGCCTGGGAATAAATTGATTATCCGCTAGCAAAACAGTTCCAGCGATATAACGGCGTCTTTCTACATACAAGTGCAATCATCTTGATTGTGTCGCAAACACCTTATAGAATGTTGGCCTTAGTGTCACTTCTGTCGGCCGTTTTATAACCAACGGAATTACAGGCATTGAGTATCCGCCAGTATAATAGTTCAACGAAATAGCAGTGCTACTTAGGTGAGCCGCGCTCTGGGAAAACGGGGATTAATACATGTGCGTAAAGTGTCGTACGCGAAAGCATGTGCAGTTCGCACAGGCATATCCGGGACGACACTTTTCGGTTTAAGTTTTTTTTTTACTAAGTCTCTTCTAAGCGAAAATTCAGTTTAGGCCAAAAGTGTCATCCCTCGCACGACCCTTTATGCACATGCATTTAGACCCGTTTTCCTTAAACGCGGCTCAAAATGTAGCATATGCCAATATATAAATTTCGTTTCGTTTGTTGACCCCTCCACTAATCCCGGATATTGTTCTCAAAAGGCAATGTGAATGTTAACTATACCAGCAGTCAACCCATCTTAAGTACATAACATTTATGATCGATCCTGGAGCAGAGAATGTTCATACAACGAGGTTTATAATCCCCAAAACAGGGCGGTCTTCAATGATCAACCACATCTCAACTTTCACGGCCATTCACCCCATCTTTATTCTTGGCGATGAATGGTGGAATTACCAGACGATATAAATAATGAATAGATAAAGCGAGAGGAATGTTGATAACATCTCGACTGTAAAGAGAGATGTTCTTGTCATCTCCATTCTGATGAATCTTAAATCTTCCATCAACGTTTGTATCGTGTATCAAATGAAGCCGGATGCTATATATAAATATACGAATACTGAAACTGCAGAAAAATTATCGGGCGAAAACTCATTACTATCATTCGCTAGTTTTTTATTTGATCCAAGATACCAATTCCAATGCAACACAGGGCAATGCATACAACGCAACATTAGACATAAACATGACAGTTGGTTAATTATTCAAGTTGTGCGAATTAATTCACGAAACTGTGCACGTAGGTCGGTTAACGTGTAGCAGTTTGTAGAAGTTTACTGTTGGTTGTGCTTAATTTTTATTTTTATATCAACAATAGTGCTGTGACCTTTATATTTAACGTTGTTTTATGACGAGGGCATGAAGAGTTATGCATTTTGAAGTCTGGAAAAATACTGTTATTTAGAATTCTTTAAATTCTCAAATATACGGCTCAAAAAGTTAGATTTTTGTTAGTTTTATCGGTCTAATTGAATGTATAAAGACTCGATTTCTTAACATTGTATGCAATAAAAGTATTATTGTTCTAATTTTATAGTATAATATACCAGTAACAATGACCAATCCAAATCAATATAACATACCTTTGCCATTATTTATATATAATAATTGATGAGTAACAATGATCAGCTAAATCTATATAATAAACATTTACATTGATTCGTACATTATACTTTATGAAACAAGCATTCAAGACGAAATAAAAACATCATTTGTCCGTGTTTGCAAACTATTATCGAAGAATCGTTGTTTCCCTTTATCGCGTTTATATTCATTTTCAAGTCATTTATACCGGAAAATCAACCGTCACATGTTAACTCTGAAAATAGAATACATTCTACATTATTGAAGACATCGTTCGCTGAATCTGCAACCTATTTTTTCACATCGAATTATGCAAAATATCTCTAACGAAGCGCAAAGCGTTGACGTCCAAATGACTTATTGCCGCTTTATTAGATTTCAAGAGAATGAATTGATTTGATGAAAACTAAAATAGACAAGATAACCATTAGTATCTGTAATGAAACCTTTATATGTTCTCCCTTTAGTATCGGTCTGGAAACATGACGATATAATAGTAGTAACTGTAATCAGTCCCAATGGTTGCGAACAATATCTAGAACAAGACAACGAGGTAATTTGACACACCAGAAAAACAACATTACATTGGTAGAAGTGTCTGTAATGAAACCTTGTTATGTTATTCCGTTATTGTCGGTCTTGAACAGATATAATAGTATTAACTGTATTCAGTCCCAATGGTTGTCTACAAAATTTGGAACAACACACCGAGGGATACAATACACATAAAATCAAAATTAAAACACGAGATTGAACATTTAATTGTTGACTACCAGAGCTTCTCCATCCGCCGCACAGAGAAACATTCATGTTCCTGTCATGAATCTTTATGTGTTGTCCTTAACTACTTGCCTCTGTATGGAAAACGGATATGCAATATCATTAAGTGTCCTGAGCCTAAATGCATCAATACTCATTCATGATAAGCAATATTCGAGTGAATTCTTCAGCAACATTGAATGTCGAGAAATAATAGTTACTGTATTAGTTTTGTCGATGGCGATATTTTGAGACGAATTTGAAACGAATCATTAGGATCTATGGTTGCCGTACTGCACACAAATCTTGATACTTTCTTGCAACTCATGACATGATTAACTGACTGAATATATGTGTACATATACCTCGAATCCTCTCTAATAATGTATCGCATATTTAAACTGAACCAACTATTCCTGATTGTCTAAACAATTTATTCAACGTTTTTATCGTTCGTCGTTCGCGTGGATGGGGAATCTAAAAGAAATTAAAAGACTTCCCATGAATATTGTTGCGTATTATATTAGCGTTCTATTAACGTGTGTCTGTGTTGATTGACTCAGACACAATAACAGTCAGGATATTGAATGATTCTCCGTCATAAATACAGCTCCAGCAATTATATACGAGTAATAATCTGAAAAATGTGTCTCGGAATCGTGCCAAAGTATAGACCATGTTTGTATAAATATGTATATCTCTATTTTACTTATGTTTCGCATATGCCGATGTCATTTTCGGAGGTTGATGTTCTCCCCAGGTAAAGATGATACATAGAAAGTTTACACCATTCTTATTTCTCTGACATTTACTATTAAATCAAGCAATCGGTTTCTGGAATCACTTGAGAATTTAAATAATGAATAGATACATATATGATACAACGTTGTTTTGAATGACCTCCATTCAGAGGATTATGCAATCTAATATAGCCATCAAGGACTGTACTTATTATAAAATAGAGCAAGAAGATATGGAATTAAGTTACTTTAGTCCAGTTACTTTTCTTGGTCGGCTAAATTTTTTATCTTCAATCATGAAAACGCATAAACGGCTCCATTCAATTGCACGGAGCAAGCATTATTGAATATTTCTCAATTGAACGGATATAATTAAGGAAAACATGAATGAAATATATTATTGATATATCTGCGATTTTTCCTGCTGATTGAAATAGATTTGTGTTTGTTTCCAATTACATTTGTTTCAGTTAGCGTGAAGAAAGAATTCATGAATAAACCTTACTATGTGTTCAATCTCATGTTATGCTAATGATCTTTGCAACAAATAAAAGCCTTGTTTTCGGGTCTGACGTAACATTGGAACAGGTGTGCACTGTTTAACGCAAAATCGTTACCATGAAAACTATAGTAATTGGTTCTTGACAGAGAACTGACATTTGATCGTTATTTTCTGGCAACTACAGATCATTATTTACCCTTACAGTTTGCTTCGAAACTGATTGAACAACATTTTGTGCTGCTTAGCAACTTCGGTTTTCTCTCGTGTGCTTACTGTTAACACATATAAGAGACAGTTATTTCGACAAATCTTGTAAACTTTATTTCACGGAGTTGATGTCTTTTTTCTATTTTCCTGTAATCCGTAATCCTTTCGGCTGATTGGAAACACTGATGCTATTACAGTGTCTTTATGGTGATCGATATGGAAAGTAACAAGATAGCGTCCCCAGAAAGAGCTAGTGTTTATTTTTTGAGAAGCTAAAGAGGAGAACAATTACAATCAATAAGTGTGTTTGCTCGATACCAAATGAAACGCTTCCCTATTGTCTGTCAGCTTTTAAACCCAAACGTATCATCGTAAATTACATTTTCGTCCAGGTCATATTGGTGTCTATCGGATACTTATTACACATATAAATAGATCAAGCAAAACACGTCCTATCGCCAGAAGAGTTTACTCAGGCGAGTAATCAACTTCTTCACAGATTTCTGTTGACTCTTATGCATCGGAATAAACAACAAGGCCGCTGGGAAAACAAAGACATATTACGGAACTTAAGGCTATATTATCGGTCTACTGTTTCAACACAAAACCTGTCAACTTCGCCTGTTTTGCTAACAGAGCATTTGTCCGCCGTCGTATCTTATTCGGTTCAAAAATTTATACAAATCCGATTGCGAACGAAGAGTCACAACATTGCCCTTGCGAACGAAGTGTCACAACATTGACCGTTGTAATTCAAGAATTATGTGTATGCGCATTGTCCTGCTATCGAAGAACAAGAAACGACGGATGATTTAGGATACCACCCGATGACTAATTAATGGTGACATTTTTACCTTTTGAATACACTCTTTTTCCGAAAAACTTGTTATTAATTGTGAATTCCAATATTTAAGATTTCTCAATAGGACATGCGATGAATTATTAAATGTTTGGCGAATTGTTGATATTTAATACCATCACAAGATTGTCACTTTTCATGTGTCTACAAATTTTGGTGTGGGCACATTTATCGGCATTAAAACTTGTCAAATAATAACAATATCCGATTTCAGCTGACACAGATAATTTTTTTTGACAAACGGTATTGACAAAGACAATTGCTGTAAAAATGAAAGATTCTTTCTATTTTTTGCGCCTGCATTGCAAGCCATGTTAAAAAAAATTGTTTCCAAAATAGTTTTCATTGCCTCTGAACATCAAATATCTTTTTGTATCTCAACTTTAATTTTTACTAATCAATTTCAATCAGAAGTTGTGTGAACTTGACGCCTGGAGATACATAATTGACATGTCCGGTTCCTAGCAATTTACTATGGACATTTCGTATACATTTCTATAGATACCGGAGTAGATTATTTGGTACATTAAGTGAACATAGAGAGGCACACAATCTTGTATCACTTACGTTTATCGAGATATGAAATCATGGAATCAGAAGATTTGAAACATATCATTTCTGGTAGTTCCAACAATGGTGTGTATGTTGGGAACATATCAATTAGCATTTGTCAATCGTACACATGTCTGGCTCATAAGTTCTTTAGTGATTATCGTAAACATGTCTGGCTAATAAGTTCTTTAGTGATTATCTTTGCAATTTCACGAAATTGCTGATTGGCAATAATGTTTTATATTACTCAGGACACAATCATTTAGACGTAGATCCGAATCATTACCAATGTCATTTCAAACTTCTATTTATAAGGAAATATAAAAAATATACACCTGTATTACAGAACGTTTGTACCTTTTGTTGAACAATGTGTTATAGAAAGTCTGCAAACTAGAACCTAACACGGTAATGGTGTATTTTTCCTGACCGTCAATCAATTAATCCCTTCCGTAACCGTTCATTTCTTAATGTGTCTTTATCACACATCAAAACCGCCACAGGGAATAGAATGATGATTAAGAGGCGGAATAATTTATTGAAAACAATCAATTTTCTACATTACCGTAAATACTCGTGCATTGAGGACACCCACAGCGATTAGTACAGAAATAGTCTTAATAAACGTCCTTAATTAAGTGTACGTTAAAAGGTGGAGGAGTTTTGCTTGCGTTTTGTTTGACTTTCAAGGATGCTTATTAAATAAATGTGCACATGCTTAATGAAGTTAATTGTATTGATACATTTGGAAAGTCATCTAAACATATTACTTTACTGTACGCATGCAAACTAGGGCAATGTTATTTTGAGTGCACAATCCTGTTTTAGTTTATTTGTTGTGATTGCAATAGTTAAACGTTGTTAATGGTCAAATAATGAAATAAATTAATACACAAGGGCCTTTGATGATTGTGCACAAACTGGTGAATGTAATATTCACCCGGTCATCTTTCCAAAGATTCCCGGGTTCAATCATGACGTGTATGGTATTCACCATTTGGAACTTTAAAAAAAGCAGCAATCATGCATGTTTACTAAATAGCGCCCTGCTTCATTAGATGAACATTCATTACGTTGATTACATTGGATAGTCACAAAAACTGAGATGGCATCACCAGCGCTGATTTAAACCAGCGGGTAATCCACCATCCACCACAACGATTAGATAGGGCTGAATAGCTATAACAGTTGATGTTTTGATAGTCGTATTTTATCAGACATTTGTGTTATTTGTGCTAACATTATTTTAATGTTAACATTCGTTTTGTATGTATAACAGTGCGTTTGAAAACGATTATTATGATTATAGAGCCTTCATCAATAATAGTTTGTTTTATTCGTAAACTCATTTGTTATCGGAATATGTTTGCAAATAACGATGTATGATTCTTTATTAGCAAGCTGTTGAAAATTTGTGATTTAATAAAACGAAACCAATTTTGTTTAAATACCATTGGGACTGATTTTCTTTCATCTTAAATAAAAATCGATACAACATATGTCTTTTTGTCTGATGCAAGATCTTGCATCCACTTTTTTCAATTATTGTTCAATACATTGACTAGAGGCCAACCAAAGGCATAGAGGAGCGAATGCGATAGCCCACAGGAAAATAACCCGTTTATACCAAGTCCAGCTCCATGGTTCCAGTGCAAAACGTGAAACCGACTTAAACTCGATAACAATGTTTATATTTAAAGACAAATCTTCAGCTCTATTGATCGTCACAATGTGGCAACGTCAGCGATTGTTCGGATCGTGATACACAAAACCTATCAACTTTACTTGTTTTGCTAACGGAACATGCGTTCGCCGTCGTATCTTGCTTTGTTCATATCATTTATACAAATCCGATTGCGAACAAAGAGTCACAACGTTCGTATGCGCATTGTCCTGCTATCACGAAACAACAAGCGACCGCTGGAGAAGAATACCAGCCCGTGACTTAACGGTCACATTGTCATTTTTTAATAAACTGTTAAACTAGCAACTTGGTTCTTGTTGTGGATTCCAATATGTAGAATTTTTCAATAGAACATGCGAGTAATTATTAAATGTTCGGTGAACTGCTGATTTTATACCATTGCACGATTGGCACTTTTCATGTGTCTACACATTTGCAATGTTGGTATGGACACATGTATCGACATTAAAACTGGCATCATGATACTATTCTTCGATTTCAGCTGACACATATGTCAATTGTTGACTTCAATTTTTGAAAACGGTTTTGACAAAGACAATTACTGTAAACATATGGCGATAATAGTGACACCAAACTGCGCAGGAAAAAATCATATAGAATAAAATTCAAATAGTTATAAGTTTCATTGCACACTTGTACTTATTAGCAAATAGAAATACTAAATATCTGTATTACATAGCTTTTCCTCAGCATGTACATTTTTTTGAACAATGTATTATTTTTCGTTACTAGCTATTGTAAAAACTAGAACCAAACACGATATTGCACCAATGGTGTTTTTCCTTGGTGAATCAATGTATCCCTGCCGTAACCGGTCATGTCTTAATGTGTCTCGATCAAACAATAAACCGGGAAAAGAATGATGATGAGGAGCGCGGAATAACTTCGGGAAAACAATCAATTTTGGACATTACCATAAATTACCGCGCATTGTGGACACCCAAAGCGATTAGTAGAAAAATAGTCTTTTTAAACGCTCCACACTATGTGTACGTTAAATGGTTGAGGAGTTTTGCTGTGTTTTGTTGTACTTCCACTTTAAGGAAGTTTATTATTTGGATACATTTTGAAGGCTACCTTAACATATAATTTAACTATACAAAAACACGCAAGTAAACAAAGGTTATCTTATTTTGAGTGCACACTCCTGATTTAGTGTATTGTTTTGTCATTGCCATAGTTAGACGTTGTTTATGGTAAAATCATAAATTTCATTCACAATGGACTTAGACATTGGTATGCAAACTAGTGAATGAAATAATCACCGGGACAACTTTTCAAATATTTGCAGGTTCACTCCTGACGTCTAAGGGATTAACTTGTTAAAACTAAGAAGAAGCAATTAAACATGTTTACTTTAAGTATAGCATCTTGCTTCATTAAAATTTAATGAGCATTCAAGACTTTGATGTGGTAACTTGCCTTGCATAATCACCAGAATTGAGATGGCATCAACAGCGCTGATTCTAATCAGTTAGTAATCCAACATCTACCCCAAGGATAATATAGAGATGAATAGTCATGACAGTTGATATATTGATAGTCGTATTTTTCTAGGACATGTTTTTTTTTTTTTTTGTGGTAATATAAGTTTAATTCTTCTTTGTATGTAGGACAATGCTTTTGAAAATTGGTATTTTGTCTATTTGTATAAGAGACTTCATGAATCATACATCATTTGATTCATTGTGTCTTGTGTTATTGGACTATGTCCGTAATCTCAGATCTCGGCATTCACGTATTCCTTCATTTTATCGGTAAGGATAACTTCGTCTTAAGTTATTATATAAATTAATTTATACTTGTTGCGCGCAATCATATTATCTAATAGCGTGTAGCATGCTTTTCTTAATTTAAGAGCCGTTTTTCAGACGACGAAGAAAATTTACTTACGAAAATCCAGTTTTGGGCGGAAAGTGTTGTCGGACTTCACACGCTAATCTTGGACGACACTTGGCGAACATGTATTAAGCCCGTTTTCCCAGACCGTTGCTCAAATATTGAATGATATGTTTGCATTGAAAAAAAGCCCAAGGAACAGTGAAGGTACCGACATATTCAACACCGATTATAACATCGGCATATAAGTTAATTTTATATACTTACATGGTCTTAACTTTTGTCACGATTCTTCGACAAATTATCTAGATAATTACTTGTATATAAGGGAATTACTGGTAATGCAAAGACGCTTTATGACTGGAGCTGAATTACTGGTAATGCAAAGACGCTTTATGACTGGAGCTGAATTACTGGCGGGTAATCATTTATTTCCATGACTTCCACAGACTTTAAATGCGTCTGTGTCAAATCAACTAATATACAGAAAAATAAAACGCTAATAAGATACGCTAAATGATCGTGGAGGTATTTTGATTTTTTTTATATATATCATCCACGCGAACGACGAAAGATTAAATGTTGAACAAATTGTTTGGACAATCAGGAATATTTAGTTCAGTTAAACTTTGCTATGCTGAATCGGACTTGCTTCGTGAATTGCTATTTATTGCTGTTATTTTCTCCGTCATCGCTTGAATAACCAGTTCTTATTGTTAGGAAACAATGCCAACATAGTTTGGAGTCTGCAATTTCTATATATCAGCAAACAGAGGCGACATAATGTTTCTTCGTCACATTGGACATGAGATAGTAGGAGGACTAAGTATGTCTAAATATGTTTGCAATCTGTTAATCCCATGCTGATTGGATACATGGTTTTCTTTATCACATAGCTTTTACAACATGCGTTTTACGTTAATATAGAGGATACGAGGTCAATATTCACATTTATTCAGCCGAAGGTATCCATGTGATGAGTTGCAAGAGGGATCATGATTTCCTAGCAATATGGCAAACATATTTCTTTGATAAATTTGTTAAGCCTCATCATTAGTAATGTTAGTATCATTATTTGTTTAATTGGTTTCATTATATAAAAATGTATGGCTGAAATAGTGTATGATTTTGGTTTACAAATTGTGTATTTTCTTAGTTTTAATATTATTATAAATAACTCAATGAAATTGCATCTCTGTTCGAAAGTGTGGTCAAATACAAAATACCGCCTTCCACGAAACTAATCCTACAATTTCTCGACATTCAATATTGCTGAGCACTGATGCATTTAGGTTTAAGACAGCTTATTAGATAAGATCCCCGTGTTCCGTACACTGACAATTAGTTAAGGATAATACATAAAGATTCAATACAGGCAAATGAATGCTGTTTCTCTATGCGACTCATGGAGATGCTCTGGTAGTCAACAATTAAGTCTTCAATCTCGTGTTTTAATGTTGTTTTTATGTTTGGTTTATTCCTCGGTGTGTTGTTCCAGATCTTGTAAGCAACAATTGGGACTGATTACAGTAAATACTATTATATCGTTATGTTTCAAGACCGACAATAACGGAAGAACATGAAAAGGTTTCATTACTGACACTACTACCAATTTAATGTTGTTTTCTGGTGTGTCGAATTTTCTCGTTGTCTTGTTCTAGATCGTGTACGCTACAATTGGGACTGATAACAGTTAATACTATTATATCGTTATGTTTCATGACCGACAATAACGGAAGAACATAAAAAGGTTTCATTACATACACTACTACCAATTTAATGTTGTTTTCTGGTGTGTCAAATTCTCTCGTTGTCTTGTTCTAGATCTTTTACGCAACCATTACAGTTAATTCTATTATATCGTTATGTTTCCAGACCGAGAACATATATAGGTTACATTACAGACACTAATGGTATTCTCGTCTATTGTAGTTTTCATCTAATCAATTCATTCTCTTGAATCTAACAAAGCGGCAATAAAGCATTTAGACGTCAACGCTTGTCGCTTCGTTAGAGATATATTGCATAATCCGATGGGATATAATAGACTGCAGATTCATCGAAAGATGTCGTCAGTCATGCAGAAGAACATCAATTTTCAGAGTTAACATGTTACGGTAGATATTCCGATATACTTGTCTTGGAAATGAATAGGGGGAAAATATGCGAGGTATAGGGTAAATTCGATTGATCATTCAACAAGGCCACTGGGACGATAATGATAGTGCGCAACTTTGAAAATTCAGTCCATTTACTTCATAACCATTAACAACCATCCATGCGGCTAATCCTATGTGATATAATGATACACAAATATTCTTTAAAAAAAAACAGCCACCATTTTATCACTTTGTTTATTAAATGCAAACAAGAAACGAGTACAGAAATATTGTTTTTCCTTTTCATAAACATTGCTTTTTTTAGTTTAAGTGACCATTATAATCAAAATTTAAAACAAAATAAACATGTGTTGCGTTCAAACGTCCAAATTTGTTATCAACAGTTTCATTGCGGACTATAATTATTATTTTGTTAACAATTCTCTACAAATAAGACTGACACTTTTGGATAAATTTTACGCCAGACATGCCACTTGAATTAAAATTATATCTTGTACTTAAGCATTAAATGGATTAAAGCCATTGCTCTCATAGTTAACGATCCTTTTTAGTTTGTATTGTAAATATTCAAATAATGTTAGAAGGTTAAGTTGTTTGATACATTTGTATAAAACTTCGTGTCTGTTTAAAAGGGGTAACCCCAGCCTATGTTACGGCGTTCATTGAACTGTGCAAGTTATTTTTAAGTTATTATTTGCCATGTGCTACTGACCTTCAGAACTTAATTGAAAGCATTTTGTGAATATTTCTTCAACGAAATTCGCATCCTATAGTCTTAACATGTTACGGCGTTCCTTGAACTGTTCTATTTGACACTTAAATTATGAATGTTTCATGTGTTTCTGACGTTGAAAACTTAATTAATTGAAACCATATACTGAATATTTCTTCAAAGCATCATATTGGTTAAATTAAAGCTTTAAAAAAACGCCAGCGAATGCAATCAGCATAGTATTGATCACAATGCTATGTCAGTACGCAATGTCAATTATAAATGACGGAACGATGTATATATTGTTCTTTAAATAAGATAATCATGTCATTTCCACTACATATGTTTGCTGTTATCGAAGAAATAATGTTGGTCGAAGCATTAAGGTTTATCAAAATAATTATAGTCAATGTTTAGGGTTTTAAGGACGAAGCTTTTACATCGACTCGTCATTTACGGCATCCATATAAAAAGGGAAAAATCTCCCAAACGCAAATGGCTGCATACCAAAGCATTACAAAAAGTAAAGTGTCCATAGTATAAGATTAAGAAACTTATAAAATTGTCAGTTATCCCAGTTTCTAAATTTTCTCCGACGTTTTGTGAAAATCGCTACTATTTTTTTTTTAAGAATATTTTTCTTTTTTATTTAGATTAGGCATAGGTTACATCAAATAATACTATGCAATTAAAATTTGCTCAATACCCAGCTATATTCTCAAAATAAGGGCAACATATGGATAAATCGCAAATGTTTCCTTATATTGTTTTTAGATTTGCAAAATACTATGAAAGTGTGAGGTAACTGTGTGAAATGGAACGATGTGTCAAAAAGCTGCTCGTAACAAAGTGGTGAGAACAAATATGTATTTCACAATGACTGCGTTCAGTTGGCAATTCACTACACTAATTCCCAGTACGACCTGAATTATACAATTTAAGGAGAATTGCTGACGACTCATCACATGCTTTTTTGTTAGAATTCACATGTCTTCGTTTTTGCTGTTTGATATGAAACATTGTTGGATGAAAACAGAACAATGCATATTAAACATTATAACACATGTAGAAAATTGATTGTTTTCACGAAGATATTCCGCGCTCCTCATCATCATTCTTTTCGCGGTGCAGGTTTGTTGTTTGATCGAGACACATTAAAATGGACGGTTACGCTAGGGATAAATTGATTAACTGTCAGGAAAAACGCTTTTTGCGCAATACTGTGTTTGGTTTTTGTTTGCAGAAAAGCTAGTAACGAAACATAAAACATTGTTCAACAATAAGTACATGCTGTGGAAAAGTTGTGTAAAACATGTATATAATATTTTTATTTCCCAATAAATGCAAGTTTACAATTACAATGTCACTTATAATCATTTTCATCTACGTCTTTATGATTGTGTCCTGAGCAATATCAAACATTTTAATCCCACTACATATATATCTGCCTGCTATTTGGCTTCCTGATATATTTGTTATCATGTAAACAGGAAGTTGTTACATCCGTCACTGTTTGGAGATAGGTCATAATACTAATACTTCAGAATTAAGTTTATTATTTATTTAAAAAATGGGATGACTGGTATGATAAACATAATAACAGGTTACTGCCTGATCGTTTCGTAATAAATCCGGCTCGGCATGAATCAAATAATTGCTCGGCAAGAATCGCCGTAATCTTACTCTAAGCATCATCTGATATAATAAAACCATTAGGCAGTAACCTTTTATTCTATATTTATTGCTAACCAGCAATAACACAGATTACCACAGTAATCACTTACCAAACTATAATGTGTGTCATACATGGGTACGATTGACACATGTCAATTGCTTAGTTTCTCAACATACACATCGTTGTTGAAAGCACAAGCAATTATATGATTGACATCTTCAGAAACTCTGATTCCATGATTTCAAATATCGATGAACGTTAGTAATACAATATTTGTGATTCTTTAGATTCTCTGTACCCACCAATCTTTTCCTTCATCTAAAGAAATGTATACAGAACGTACACTAGTAAATTGCTCGCGTAAAGCACTCGACATGGCAATAATGCATCTCAAGGCGTCAAGTTCTCACAATGACAATGTTGCGTCTCCAGGCGTTTAGATGATTAATATAGAAATTCACTTTTTACCTGGCAAAAATTAAATTTGAAATGAAAAGTGACATTGATGTGTAGAGGCAATCAAGCATTATTTTTGAAACAATAATTTAATATGCTATGTAGAGACCCTTAAGAGATGTTTGCTGTCATCAATTTTCATAGTTGTACTGTAATTTTCTTTGTCAATACCGTTTTTAAAAATTGAAGTTAAATATTAAAATATTTGTTAGCATCGACGATTGTATTCATGGGACCAGTTTTAATGTCGATACATTTTTGTTTCCATTGCAAATTTGAGACACGTCAATGGTGACAAACTTGTAATGGTGTAATATATCAACAATTGTCGGAACATTTAATAATTTATCGCATGTCCTCCTGGGAAATCTCCAATATTGGAATCCACAATAAAAACAAAGTTGTTATGAACAAAGTTGACAATGTCACATTAATACGCCATTGGCTGGTATCCTTCTCCATGGGTCGCGTTTTGTTTCCTGATAGCAGGATAATATGCATACACACAATCCTTTAATCACAACGCCAAAAGTTGTGGCTCTTTGTTCGTTATTGGATTTGTATAAATAATTTGACACAAGCACGAAACGAAGGCGAACAAGTTCCGTTAGCAAAACAAGCATGATTGATAGGTTTTGTGTTTCACGTTCCGAACAATTGCTGAATTTGCCTCATTGTAACAAGCACTAAAGCTGTCGATCTGTCTTTGAATATTAATATCAAAATTAAATATACGTCGGTTTCCTGATTTGCACTGGAATAATGGAATGCACTTTGTATAAACGGGTTATATTCATACGAGCTTTCGCGTGCGATCCTCCATGCCTTCGGTTTGCATCTAGTCAACGTATTCAACAATGATTTAAGACAAGAAACAGATCTTGGAAATAGTCTGCATATAAATCATTTCATAATACACAAGTATATCTAAGCATGTTCATTTGGTATGGTGTGTAAAATGTTTTAGGTCGTCATATTGTCAACAGATTTCTCATAAACTATCACATATATACATTTTGATTCGACAGCACTAATATATGCAAAGGTCGACACTCGAATGTGTCTTCCAAATGTGTATGAAAATATGGAAGCTTTTAATATATTGTCATTTGTATCATATTTTTTTTAATATGCACTTAATGTATGGCCTTTATAAGCACTCCAAAGAAACATCAATGTAATAATAAACTTACTTTGCAACCAACAAATATCCACAGTAGCACAGAATAATCACAAACGACAGACCTTTGAATAAATGTGTTCGTGCTAATACAATCTCTTAAAGTAAGAAATTATGTTCTAGAAATAGCATGTACTGGTAAGCGATAAGTTGGCATTAAATAATTCGTACAAACAAAAGAGCACGTTGTGGAGATAATGACCTAAACCATCTAGCCATGGAGTGTGTTTTAAGGTCTTGTTATTTTTTATTTGTGAGCGAACCTCACAAATAATGCAGACGCAATTTTGCAAATCAGTATGGCTTAGCTACGGTGGGGCCCGTAACCCATGACTGCCTGTGTGGATAACTGCAGTAAAATTTAGCAGACGACAATAACCACCTCATCCGCCTGTTCTCACTGGTACACTACATAGTGTGTATTTAACAGCTTGTAAGACAACGTTGGCCAGTCTAGTGTTTATCATTGAAATCTGTACATATTGGCTGCTTTCAGGGAAAACGGGGCATAATGCATGTCAAATAAGATAAGCCTGTGCACACTGATAAGCTGTATCAATGATTTGAAGAAAAAAAAAACACACTCCTCGACCTGTGCTTTAAAGACACACTCTTTATAAATGTGAATGGGTTGTGGTCATTTCAAACTTGCGATATAAAAAGCTATAACATAATTTTGATAGCTGAGTTGCGTCTAAGATTATACAACAGCGAACAAATACAGTGCCTTCAGCGCTTTGATTATAATGTGTCGCCAACACCAATGGGACCGTGACGAAAATCTCATTTGCTATGAGATGTTTTTTGTCAGAGCTGACAGACAAAATAGAAGCGTTGTATTGCGTGTTGGGTGAACACACGTATTCTTTGTAATTGTAAACCTTTTGATCTTCGAATAATTAACAATAGCTCTTCCTGGGAATGGAATGTCATCTTGTTATTTTCCAAATCTATCAGCATAAGGACACTGTTATAGCATCAACGATGTTTCTAATCAGCCGAAGGGATTAAGGATTCCAGGAAAACCTTCGAGACATCAATTCCATGAAATACGGCTTACACGATATGAACATGCCAGATAATAATGATACAATGTCAGCTCTCTGTCAAGAATATATTACTGTTATTTTAATAGTCTCGATTTTGTGTTAAAAAATCACACCTGTTCTATGTTTATTTCAGATCGTGCAAAAAGGATTTTATTTGTTTCAAAATATCACTAGGAAAAACTGCGATTGATCAGATAGTTATGACTCCAGATAAAGGTTTATTCATTAACCTTCTTTTATCGAATGCTGAACAAACTTTTCGAAATTATTTCGAATGAAAAATAGAAAAATCAGCACGAGAAAAACAAATTATCAAAATCTGATTGCTCCGTTCAATCATATTATTTAACGGAGTCGTTCATGTTTTTCGTGATTTAAATTCCATTGTTCAGCCGACCAAGGAAATTTACTTAATGAAGCAGCGACGTTTCTTTCATTCAATGTTCATCATCTTGATGAATTGAATAATAATTACAGACGTTGATGGGTAAATTACATTGCATAATCTTCTGAACGGAGACAATTCAAAAGAACGCTGCCATCTAAGTATCTATTCATTATTTAAAACGTCACATGACACCAGAAACCGATTGCTGGATTTACCAGGTAAAAGTAAATGTCAGAGAAATAAGTCTGAATTCAACTGTCCATGTATCATGTATAGCAGTCGCAAATATTTAATGCTATGTTTGAATTGACAATTCCTTCTATTGTCAGAGTTAACATGTTACGGTAGATATTCCGATAAAATGCTTTGGAGATCAATAGGGAAATATACGCGACATAGGGGAACGTGGATTCTTCTATAATAGTTTGCAAATACAGACAATTGATGTTTTTAGTATGTTGTTAATGCTCGTACAATAAGGTCAAATTTGCAAATCCAAGCAAATGCATGAAATATAGGTTTTGACTCACGATTCTGATTCATAAATTATTACATATAAATAAGGACCAATGTGTGTAATATAGATTTTGAGTTTTTGACTGATAGTTGTTACTCATAAATTAATATAAATTGTAGGTTGTTTTAAATAGTCATTCACTTTAGTATACGCGTCATGAAGTAGATTCTACATACAGCGACAAAAAAAAGCGTTAGTCCAGTTTAATCGATTAGCCTCCATCAAAACAACAACTTATTATCTTGGTATCGGAGAAGTATCAATGACGCATGGCAAACACGTACATTTTTTAAACAAGATTCGGATAACGAAGCATTGTATGAGGATTGTATTCATATATTACCGTGGAACCAAGCCTTCAAAGTTTTATAAATACTATTTTTGCATAGAAACAATGGTTTGCACCAAGTCCTTTCGTTATACCAAACAGATCATATGTGTATGGTTTCAAGACATATGTATATAATTACAACTGTGTACTATCTTTTTAAGTGAGAACACTGGGTTACGTTTGATGTTTGGCGTACTTAAAACATGTTTTAACCCCAATTACATTGACCGTGCCTATGCGGTAACGCCAGCTTTAATAAGTTTTCACGTTCATTGTTGTGTAATATTTATTGAGCTAATTGTATAGGCATTGATATCTTGGCTTAAATAAAAGACTAGCGAATTCTTATATAACTAGTGCGCATGATAAAGACTAGCGAATTCTTATATTACTAGTGCGCCTGATAAAGACTAGCGAATTCTTATATTACTAGTGCGCCTGATAAAGACTAGCGAATTCTTATATTACTTATATTACTAGTGCGCCTGATAATGCTTCTGGAGTTTCATCTTTCTTATATTTAGCGTTAAGCATCTGGCTTCATTAGATACACATTACAAACTTGGAGGGAGTTAAAAAGAGAAGATTCATCAAAATGGAGATGACATGAACATCTCTCTTTACAGTCGAGATGTTATCAGCATCACTCTCGCTTTATCTATTCATTATTTAAATCGTCTGGTAATTCCACCATTCATCACAGGGAATAAAGTTGGGGCGAATAGCCGTGAAAGTTGAGTAAAGATTGATCATTGAAGACCGCCCTGTTGTGGAGGTTATAAACCTCGTTGTATGAACATTCTCCGCTCCAGGCTCGATCATAAATGTTATGTACGTAAGATGGGTTGCATGCTGTTATAGTTGGACCGACCATAAATGTTATGTATGTAAGATGGGTTGCATGTTGCTATAGTTGGACCGACCATAAATGTTATGTATGTAAGATGGGTCGACTGCTGGTATAGTTGAATTCACATTGACTCTTGAGAACAATATCCTGGATGAGTGGAGGGGTCAACAAAAGAAACGCCATGTGAAATTTATATATTGGCATATGCTACATTTTGAGACGCGCTTAAGGAAAACGGGTCTTAATACATGTGCCTTAAGTGTCGTGCGAGGGATGACACTTTTGGCCTAAACTGAATTTTCGTTTAGAAGAGACTTGCTTTTTCTAAACAATACCTTAAAACCGGAAAGTGTCGTCCCGGATTAGCCTGTGCGGACTGCACAGGCTATCGTGTGCGACTCTTTACGCACATGCATTAATCCCCGTTTTCCCAGAGCGCGGCTCACCTACGTGACGCTGCTATTTCGTTGAACTATTATACTGGCGGATAATCAATGCCTGTAATTCCGTTGGTTATAAAACGCCCGACAGATGTGACACTAAGGCCAACATTCTATAAGGTGTTTGCGACACAATCAGGATGATTGTACTTATATGTAGAAAAACGCCGTTATATCGCTGGAACCGTTTTGCTAGCGGATAATCAATTAATTCCCAGGCGTCCGTTGACTCAAAATGCATCGAGATCAAACAACAGCGACACTGGAAAATAGATCGCTTATATGATACGCTAAAATATTCATTAGAAATCATTTCAATTACGTGAGATTCTTCAATCACGTGAACGATGGAAGATTATATATTCTCTAAATTGTCTGTACAAATAATTCAGAACGAATTCAGCCCTAAATGGCGTTAAACATCTTTACTGAACCAAATTGCCAAGATGAAGATTTCCAAAATAGGCGTTATATTGTATGCACTTTTTTAGACGAATGTATTCCCTTGACCGAGCATTGTGAGCGGTGTCAATATTTGCAATGGGGATGATTGTTTCCCATCCGTGTTGTGTGCAACAATGGCAATATTATATGTTCAAATAATGATATAAACAACAAGTCATGTCAAGCACATGCATTGAGCCCAGTTTTCCCATAACGTGGCTCATTAGATAAACATTTCAGATTTATGTGGTTCAAAAGATTGCAGCNTTGCGTTGAATAAGAGAGTTTATTCTTGAGCGAATAAACATTATTAATTCCCTGACTTCCGTTGACTTATAATTTGTCTGGATCAAACAACAACGACACTGGAAAATAGAACGCTTAATTGTTCATTGGGAATCGTTTCTTTTTCTTTCTAAGCATCCTTGAAAGTCAAACAAAACACAGTGGAATTCTTGCACAATTTAACCTGCACACAGTGTTTGGGACGTGTATTTCGACTATTTCTCTTTTAATCACGTTGGGTGTCCACAATGCGTGGCTATTTACGGTAACGTAGATAATTTATTGTTTTTACTATGTTGTTGTTTACGGTTATGTTGAAAATTGATTGCTTTCACGAAGTTATACGGCTATTTACGGAAATGTAGTTAATTTATTGTCTTTACTAAGTTATTCCGCTCCTTATCATTATTATATTCCCGGTGGCGGTTTTGTTGTTTGCTCGAGACACATTGAGAAATGGACGGTTACGCTAGGGATCAATTGAGTGAACGACTAGAAAAAAAAACTATTAGCGTAATACCGTGTTTGGTTATATGTTGCAGAATAGCTAGTCACGAAATAAAACTTTTTGTTCAAGAAAAGGTGCATACAGTGAAAAAAACAAAACAATGAAATACATGTTTCTATGATTTCAGTCTGCTAAAAAATACACGTTTGCAATGACATTTATAATATTTGCATCTACTTCTGTATGCGGTTGTTTTTAGTTGTTCGCGCTAGCGGACAAGTAATGTAGAGGGAGTTTTGCAATTCAGTATGCTGCTTAACTATGCCAGGAACGATAACCACCTACTCTGCCTGTTTATACAGGTACACTGCAGACATATCTTCTCTTTAAACCCGCTGTTAACAGTGCGACGACAATGGAGAGTTTATCATTAAAATCTCTACATATTGGCTGCTTTCAGGGAAAACAGGGCTTAATGCATGTCAAATAAGATTAGCCTGTATTTTGAAAACTGAGTTGCGTCTAAGATTATGCAAAAGCGAACAACTTCAGTGCCTTCAGCGCTTTGATTTTTTTTTTTGATAACAGGACAATGCGCATACACACACTCTTTAAATCCCAACGGCAAAAGATGAACATCTTCGTTCACTTCAGAATGGTATAAATAATTTGACCCAAGCAAGATACGACGGCGAACAAATGGTCCGTTGACAAAGCAAGCAAAATTGATAGGTTTTGTTTTTCAAATACTTGCTGAATGTGCCTCATTATGACGATCGATACGTATAACTGCCGATCTGTCCATTAATATAAATCGACATTGTATATAATTAGTGTTCCTATTGTGCACTGGAACAATGTTAGCAAACCGATTTGTATAAACGGGTTATTTTCCTGTGGGCTATCGCGTGTTGAACAATAATTTAAGCAAATACAAATCGTTAAATAAATCTGCATGGTAGTTATTTCAGCATATATCCGAGCTTGTTATCATATCTAAAACCTGCTGCTAGATCGTTCACTACTTTTTTAGCTAAGAGGTATGTTGTGTAACATGTTTTTAGTTCGTCAGTGTTGATAATTTAGACACGTTATACCTATTAGTTAAAAAAAGTGTATGCACGATCTTGCAGCAGGTATACAGACATAATTATGTTGTGTTGTTTATATTTTTCATTTGAATGAAAGAAAAAGTAATAACCAATGTCGTTTGATGCGACTTTTCATTCCACCCATATTTTAGACATCTTGCTCATTTACTATCAATCATGTATATACATATTGATTCCAAAGCACTTTTAGGTCGACACTCGCATGTGTCTTCTAAATATCTATGAAAATATGTCAGTTTTTAAGTTATAATTTCACTTGCGGCTGTCGTTTGTATTAATATGCATACAATTTTGCTGCATGTCCTTTATAAGCACTTCAAAGATACATCGATGTAATTATAAACCTACTTTGCAACCAACATATTTCCAAGGTAGCACATAATTATAAAAATTGAAGAGCATGTTGTATAAATAATGAGCGAAACCATCTTGCATTATCTGTGATCAATAATGGCGACGTATAATGTTTCCGACGTTTCGTGCTCTGCGACTCTAAACGCAATGAAGCGTGTTTTCATGTGGTATGTGATATCACCTGTGATATTTACGGTCCATTATCAAGTGTCAGTGTCGTTTGGTTCAGTCATATTACCAGTCAACCGATAATAGAGCCTTAAACACTTCAGCTTCGTTATTTATCTTCTATCGTTGTTTTCCCGGCGGCCTTGTTGTTTATCGAGACGCATTAAGAGTCCACAGAAGTCTGTTAATTAGTTGATAACTCGCCAGTATACAATGTAAGTGTCCTAACAATGGATCATGTTTGCAGATCAAGTTATATTTATAATTTGTCGCCCACATCAAGACGACAGTGGCGAAATTATAATTCGCGATGAGATGTTTGTGCGTAAAAGCTGTAAAACAATATAGAAGCGTTTCATTGCGTATCGGACGAAGACATTGTTTTTTGTAAAGGAACTTCGAATGAATTAGACAATATCTCTTTCTGGTGGGCTATCTTATAACTTTCCATATCGATCACCATAAAAACACTGTAATAGCATCAACGGTGTTTCCAATCTGCCGAAAGGATTAAGGATTCCAGGAAAACCTTAAAGACATCAATTTCATAAAGTACAGTTGACAAGATTTGCCGACCTAACTGTCGCCTTATATTGAAAGCTATTTTTGAATTGATCAACAGCCCAAGGAACAGTTAAGGTACCGACATATTAAGCTACGATAATAACATCGGCATATGAGAAAGATAGTTTTATATACAAAAAATGTCTATACTTTTGTCATGATTCTGCGACACATTATCAAGATAATTACTTGGACATTAGGACATTATTGGCAATGCAAAGATGCTATATGGTTGGAGCTGAATTACTGGCGGGTAATCATTCATTTCTCTGACTTCAGCTGACTTTTATTGCGTCTGGGTCAATCAACACAGACACGTCTGGGTCAATTAACACAGACACGGGAAACTAGAGCGCCAATATGATACGCTTAAATATTCATAGAGGTCGTTTTATTTTTTGAAAATAACATCCACGCCAATGAAAAAAGATAAAAAAAAGTTGAATAAATTGTTTGGACAATCAGGAATATTAAGTTCAGTTATACTTTTCTTTCTGTATTGGACTTGCTTCGTGAATTAATTTTCGATTACTATAATTTTCTCCGTTATCCGGGGAATAATCTACACCATTATCTGTGTACATACCATGTGATTAAACTGTACTGCTACTACTTACCGTTGACCATGTTTGAATTGAAACTGTTCACGGAATGTTTCATCAAAGAAAGTCACATCGTATGAGCGGGTCATTTAATTATGCACTCAATTCAGAAATTCCGACAAAAGTGACACTTGGGTCAATATTCCATAAGGTGTTTGTGACACACTATTAAGATGAGTATGTTTATATAAAACACGCCGTAATATCGCTGGAACTGTTTTACTGGCAGATAATCAATTAATTCACTTGCGTCCGTTGACTCTTAATGCATCGAGATCAAACAATAACTGGAATATAGATCACTAATATGATTCGCTAAAATATTCATTGGACATCATTTCATTGTTTTGAGATTGTTTAAGCACGTGAACGATGTAAGATAATACATGGAACGAATTGTTTAGACAAATGATTTAAGCCCAAATGTGTACTGTGTGGCTGAAAGGTCCGCATAGGCTAATCAGGGACTAATCAGAGGCGACACTTTCCGCTTGTATGGTATTTTTCGTTTAAAGGAAGTTTCTTCTTAGCGAACGTGGATTTTCGCTTAGGTGACATCAATTGCATTTGGCATGATGTATTTCCATATGTTATTTGCGAAATAATTGCAATGTTGTATTTTAAATAATAGATTTCCCTAATTGGCGCTTTAGTGCTTTTTACTTCTTGAGAATCGATGGGACTATGACATTATCTCAAAATATGTTTTGTGTTATCGCAGAAAATGAGCCTCCCTGTGGGAACGTGCGGAAAGTGTCCTCCCAGATAAGCTTGTGCAGTACGCACAGGCTAATCAGGGACGATAATTTTAGAATTACACTAAGAAGAGACTTCCTTAAATCGAAAAATGCAAAAAAAAATTGATAGTGTTTTCCATGATTAGCAGGTGCAACATGCACGGGCTAATCTGGAACGACACTTAACGCACATGCATTAAGCCCAATTTTCCTAGAGCGAGTTTTATTTTTCCTGTTTCTGGACTTTCATTTTTCTTACATTGAACAGACTACAATTGCACAGTTACGATGTTATCAATTCCGTTTATATGTGAATGTATTCCCTGAATATTGAGTGGTGACAAAAGTTGCAATGGGGATAATTTATTTCCGTCATGTGTGAACCCATGTCAATTTTTTATTATTCAATAGTAATATAACTAACAAACAGTATTTCTGCTATTAACGACGTCATAAACAAAGTGTAATTTCAATGCGTAAAGCAGCCCCACTGAACAATATTGTGGAGATGTATATTTCCCAAATGGATGGTTAAGTGTTATTTACTTCCCGAGATCGATGGTACTCTGTCTTTGACATTATTCAAGTACCAAACACGCCAAATAATTTGCACTAAGACGAACATTTATTGTATTGTTAAAGTTCTTGTGGGTACAATCTGTTCGTATTTAAAGTCTTTTTTTGTCGTTCTGTCATAGTGGTAAACATTTTTTTAAAGGCGCCAACATGCTGGCACGCCGAAGAGACAAGTTCTGGTACTTGTATTTTTCATATTAGCATGAATCATTTTATTACTGGTCAATCAGTGGTATGATTCAAAGGAAACAACCGAAACAAAGCAACTATTAAAACCTTTTAATCCCGTCAAGACAACCGTAAATAACAGAATCATGATATACCAAATAGGTAATACCGCACATCAAGACAAAAACATAAGCATATACATATTCGTATTATGTAAAATAAGCTTATTTTCATTTCTCCAATCAATTATTTTCACATTGTATTCAACACGTAACATCAACTTAAAACGTAAACTTAAAAACTTAAACTTATATTTAAAACATCACCAACACCCAAGCCCACGCAAGCAAGCAGTCAACATAATGCATCATACTTTACACATGTAATAACAATGGTGAGTACCGACATATTAATGATTATTATGTGTTCAAATAAACACTTTTTGACAAATATAAACAATGCAATCCATATCAACATTACCATATAAATCATAATTAAGAATTAAGAAGTATCATATTTACAACATATGTTTCCAATTATTTTTCGCATACATACACTAAACTTAAGTTACAATGTTTTATATTGCTACATGAATAAATATAATGGCATGGATAATACACTTTATAATTGTTAGTGATATTAAAATATGCCTTAAAACATTAATATCATAAATATCAATACAATTAGCTAATAAATTATATGACATTATTATATTTTCGATACGAAGGACACTAATTATCGTAAAATGTGCTCAATTGTGGGAACCTTAACACATTTTAAGCGTAATACTTAACAGGACAAACTATTCTAAAATGTTATTTGCTTTAAATGTTATATATTGAAGAAAAGACTCTTAATAGGTCTGGAAAATGATCCATATCAACGTATCTCATTCCTATTTCCTTATAACTTAAACATATTGAACATTTAAACACATTTTGATATTTCAGTGTGAAATGCTTGGGTTCATTCCATGTTTAATGAATTAGCTTGAACCAATGTCTTTACACAGTATCATAGACACGATGGTATTACCTCTTTTTAGTTTTGCGAACATCCTTATCAAGAGAGGGCGGAATACAGTCGTGTCCTGTATACAGTGCACTCAATATTTAAACATAATGGAACCTTACTATATAGCTGGATGTTCTAAATCCACGTTCCATATTTTTTACCGTCATGACCTCAGTTAGCATTGTTTCTATCTTGAAGAGTGCAAACAGATCAAAGAAATATTTCGAAAAAAAATGTTATAAGACGGTTGTGAATTAAGGATCATTCAAAGTGTATTGCAATAGCATCAACCTTCCATTATTATCATTTTCGATCTAATGATGGTTGTTTTGGTTTTTGTCTTTGTTGCTTTCTAAAAAAAAATGTTATTCAATTTCTTAAAAGTTTTAAAATATACAAAGCATTTATGTACTCATATTCAAATAAAACAACGGAATCTTATTGAAAATTTACTGAAACAATACGTTTGTCTGATTGTCTACATTTTTTAGATTTAAAAAATAATCAGATTACTAAACGCTTTCACCTTTTACAGATATTTGTTGAAAAATTAAACTTTAGCATTTATACTAAATTATGGTCTTAAGGGCATATCATTTCAATGCTCGAAACAAAGGTCTTCAACCAAAGTGTTCTTATATTTAGCTCAGTGTATAGTTTAGGTCAACACAAAAGGAGCAATATATGTTACAAGTGGTTATATACTAATGCACAAGTTTAAGTTTGCCAAAAAAGTGCGTGTTAACTAATTTAATTCAGTTTTAATGTACACAATTAACATATATTGCACTTTGCAATAAACAAATCTTTAATTATAAAGACCATAAAAGACCATGCAAACTCATATACACTAACCTTATACATACACTAACGCGACAAAATAGTCATGAATGCGTTATTCGTTCAAGTTATCCGATACACTAATTATCATTTTCATATACATGATAAAGTTTATGGAAATCATCTAGATTAGATCATTGCGCCACGATCTTAAATGACAAAAGATTAAACGATTTACCTTGTATGTAATCGGAAATAAAAGTGTTAAACATGGTATTCATACAAAATAAATTATATGTATATATCAAGGATATGCATAATTAATTCCTTTTTTAAGTGGCATGATTAAAACAATTAAAAATGTAGCATACAAAACCTATATTTAAACAACTAAACCCACTATATATTCATAAACATTCATTTTTGACAGACCACTACTCTTGAAAGTGGGTGAATTATCATTACCCACATGCTTTCTCTAAGCTAACAGTTCGAGCATGTGTGTCTTTAATTAATCAAAACTGCAAGAACAATGTCACGTTTTATATGTATTACAAACAAAATGTCAAATAAAGAAAGTAGTAGCATTAATTAGTTTTCATAAATGTTGTTTTTCTCATAATAACTATATTACATTTAACAAAAGTTATTTAAAAAAAAAAAACACATTTTATTAATTATTATTCACCCGCGTCACATGTGCGAAAGTATCAAACAAACTGCACATTGTTTGCAAAACATGAATATCCCGAAAAATATTCGTATAAAGAATACAAATACAGATGCATCTAAGCCAATTCAAATTGGGTCAATAAGTACGGGCTTCATCAATATTACTCAAAAAAACACATTTAGCGCAATACATTAAACATATTGATGACATAAATCAGGCAATTATGAAATCTGAAGTTCAATTGCCAACAGGATGGCTGGTATCAATACCAACATGACAACTATAAACATATACAAACAATTACAATTATAATTCAAGAAAATGTTCGGTTTTTAAATGGTACTGCAAATGCAGATATCTTAGATTGAAACAGCACTTGAGATAAGTGGATTACCTTTCTTACTGGTTCATCGTGGATTTCAGTGTCTCTTATTCATTTTGCACTTTAAGGTACACCAAATTAACCACAACTATCGGCTTTGATAACATTTTGAATAAAGTTTTTAATAGATAAACCAGTTTGCTGACATCCACTATCATAAAAATTTATATATGATAAAGTTATATTGTTAAGACATTTCATTCGACAGTCGCATTCGATGACAGTATTTCCAAGATGAACATTTATTTCGTGATTAAAGGCATCAGAAAGAGCACATGGAATTGTTAAAAGTTTAGTAGATCTTATATTAAGAAACTGCAAATCAGGATTGTGAAAAAATGCATGCTCAGCAATATATTCCAACGGATTTCCTGTTAATTCCAAATAATACAGATTTTTAAATCCAGCAAGAGCTTGGTTATCAATTTCAATAATGAAGTTTTGTTCAACGTAAAGGTACTTCAGATTTGGTGCTATGGACGCCAATGTCGATGGTATGTGGAAAAATTTGTTGTTGTTTAAGTCAACTTGTTTCAAAAGCGGCATGACAGTAAGCTCATTCGTGACATATCGGATGTTATTGTTTGAAAGATCTATCTGATTGATTGCAGGAAATACATTGCCAAAATCTGGAAAATGTTCCAATTGATTCATTCGTAATGTTATAATCGACATATTTGCTAAGGGTCTCTGACACATGCTAAAAATATCGTTTCCTCCCTCAGTAAAATTATTATAGTCAAGATTTAAAAAGTATACCCTCGATAAACCACAAAATGAAACAGGTAATTCCACTAAATATGTATGTTGAAGACTTAACATTTGCAAGGATTTGATATGCGCCATGTATTGGAAATCGGAAGCACTAATTGTGTGTGCACTTAAGTTATAGATTCTTAAATTTTGCAAATTGTAAAGAAAATGTAATTCATTTGGCCAGCGACTTACTTTGGTCAACGATATGTCAAGCCTTTGTAGTGTGTCACCAATACTAAACAGGACCTTTGGATCAAAATATATTATGGGATTATTCATCATTAACAAACTATCTAAATGTGTCAAAGTAGAAATTTCCATAGGAATAGTGTGTAAATTATTGTTTGTTAGTTCCAAGTATACAATCAAGTCTTTTATTCCTTCAAAACACATGTCTTCAATTGCAGAAATATTATTGTTGTTGAAATATAAGTTAATTGAAGTTGCTGTCAGATTCTTCAGGAAACGAAATGAACCATTCCTTAGTGTGTCTATTGCATTGTAACCGAAATGATATTCCCGAAAGGAAATATTTGAAATATTTGTACCAGTTACATTAAAGAGTGAAACGTCTCTCAATCCTAGACTCATGCAATTTATTCGATTGATGCTGCATCCACATAGGTTGCCTGTTGTACAGATACTGACGTCCAATAGGAATCCGGTCGTTACGCCAACTAAAACCATCACCTGCAATAAATGCAAATTGTTAATCAAAATAACGACACCCCTTCCATCAAAACTCCATTCATCAACTATCGGTCTGCAATTAACAATTATGATGTTAATAAGGTTTTGAAATATAGCCCCTTAATTTCACATGGAACAATACACAGCATTGTCTCATTTCAGTCAAAATCAAGTTTTTCTTCAAAAACGCATCGGTCACGCAGTATGTGTATTTAATTAAAATATCAAATATTAATACCTTTTTTAATCTTTGTTTCAAAATACAGTGATGCCTATTCATTGACATAGCCCAGCTTGTTTTGGAGACATGTTAGTATCATAGTGTATTATGGATGTTAAAGACCAGAAAATGAGGAAAACAATTCGTGTCAACACCCCTAAGTCGATTATTTAAGGCAAGTGAGACATCGCCTGCACAATCCGGACAATATACCACACTAACCATCCATACAATAACATAGAATTATAGAAACGAGGCAAACGCCTTGATATTGTTAATACAATGCATTTTGCCTTAATTATTTCATAGTATAGGGGGTCTTTACATTTGAAGTATAAAAACAATGTGAATTTTATATGTTTAGCCAGCCTGAACATATTCACGTAAATTCATGAATAATGCATATCGATACGCAATATAAAAAAACACAACGACAGCTAGTCAGTTCCGAAATTATACATTAAAACAACTTTATTAACGTATTGTTCCCGACGCATTATAATCTAAAATATGGATATAAGGAAACATAAGACGTAAAAAGGTTTTGATTAACTGCAATACATTTCGGCTTAATATTTTCATGTATAGGGGGTCTTTAAATTTGCAGTATAAAAAAAAAAAAAAAAACACAAGATGTGTTTGTTAAACACTTTTTCCCCTTTTGAGCGATTTTGACCCATAAAGTTGACCTTTGACCTTGAAAGATGACCTTGACCTTGACAGTTCACCACTCAAAATGTGCAGCTCCATGAGAAACACATTCATGCCAAATATCAAGTTTCTATCTTCAATATTGCAAATGTTATGGCTTTTTGAGCGATTTTGACCCATATATTTGACCTTTGACCTTGAAGGATGACCTTGACCTTGACCTTTTACCTCTACAAATGCTGCTCTATGAGATACACATGCATGCCAAATATCAAATCTTCAATATTGCAAAAGTAATGGCCAATTTTAAAGTTTGACGTAAACAAACCAACAAACGAACAAACAAACAAACCAACAGACAGGGAAAAAACAATATGTCCCCCAGTAAAGACTGGGTGACATAAAAATGTGTATTTTATATGTAAAACCAGGCTGAACGTATTCACATAAATTCATGAACAATGCATATCGATACGCAATATAAAATACAACGACAGCTAGTCAGTTCCGAAATAAACTGCACCTGATTAACGAGCGAATCGTTCGGTAATATTAATTTTATTATTGCAGTTTTTGTTATATATAGTATGTTTGTATCTAATGTACACATTGCTTGAAAATGAAATAATTGTCGACATAAGAGCACGTACCTGAATCAGAAAGTATGTATGCATCGTCGGCAGCATGATTTTAGCTCGAAGTTTCTCAGCGTTGGTGTTGTTTTATGAAAACCACGTTCCTGACGCTCTCAAACGTCTGCTCTGGCTTACGTTCAATGGAATAATGCGAAGTAACGACAGACTGATGCATAAATAGATAACCCTGCGTTAGCATGATGGGGCTCATTATCACGTCTATCAGCATGATGGGAAATAACAGACTGTCAATAATTGTATTCCTGTAACCATAGCCTGATAAGCGATGTCGAATTAAGCTTGTCACAATTATGTGTGCTAATTGCAGCTTTTTTTCAATTTTGCCTAATGGTATAATAACTAAATACTTTGACGTAAGCGAATTTTAAAAATAGGCCATATCAATTGAAGTACATCCTAAGTTTGCTAGATCTGGTAAATGTAACTTGTATGGACATCATAATTTGCTTTAAGACATTTGAAATATTTTTTGTTAGTGTGAAATCAGTCAATCTACAAAGTGAAAATATTTGGTAAAAGTAGATTCACAAATGAAGAAACTATTCCACAGTTTTGTAAGTTAACAATTGCTGTAGCTTGTAATTTTGATTTGAATACGTTGTGAAAGAATACTATACATAAATAAACATGTTTTTGTTTTTCTTTGGCCTGCTTGGTAAGTTTTGTTCATTTTCACATTAAAGGAAAGTTATATTTCCTCTTTTAGTAATCAGAGCTTAATTGTGTTGCAGTATTAACAACTGTATGAACTTGATTTAGACGTTTAACTGTCCAGTATAACATTTAGATTCATTTGTCATGGCAATAGCGCCCACCAAAAAACCACAAATCTTCAGTGTGTTATTATTGAAATGTCGATCATATTAATTAACTATGACTATTGTTTATGTTAGTTTGCTTAAATATATGTTTTTATTTTTTCTTATAAAAAGAGTCCATAATCGGTACTAGGTCGGCCCTTCATGACATTCTATATCTAACCCAGACGTTCTGAATTCCTGTTCTATATGTGTAGACCAGAATAGAAGTCTCAAGATAAGGATGTTACCTTTCCATTTGTTTTGCCAGTGACAGTTAATGTAGCACTTTCAAATAACCACGTGCATTTCGTGACGTTTAAAGTGACAATCACGTCTTACAGACAAATCGAGGGTTTGTTATTAATAGTTTAAACTCCTCTCCAACTATTAGTGGAGGATATATTTACATTCGTCGATACTCGAAAACATTACTACGTACATTTATGAGAATTACAACCAATTTCAAATTACTCTTTAATTTATGAATAGTTGAGGGCGTACACGATTTTAAGTTGTACTTCAATATCAGTGTCGTTGAGAAGTTAACAATAATTTATCTCCTTATAGGTCACTTGAATTTCATTGTTCCCATAAATAAGTAATATTTTGCAGACATAAAAATAAAATAAATATCAAACTTTTGTCACCAGTTCACAACAACATACGAAACATATAAAAACGAATGCAGACGATTCGATGTTATGCAGTTATAACGATACACCTATCCTCGATTCGAATTACCATGCCCACAGCACAGGGGCGCCATAAAGGGTTGTACACATATAAGCGTTTATTTTTATGAACTGAAATTCCTGAGAAACGTATAGCCGACCTATTTAATCGCTTAAACGTTCCCCTACGGTTACCGTAATGGACCTACCTTCATTCAATCATAATTATTTTTTTGAAATGGATACTGCAATAGTTTAAACGCACTACACAATGCATGTACATGTATGTATTTTACATAGCAATGTCAAGCGTAAAATAAACTGAATTTGTAGAACTATGTACCACGCTTATGTAAAGTGTGTTACTATTATAGAAGCACTATAATTATATTTGTTGTTGTTAATCATTAATCCTACTTTTGTAAATGAAGCGTATCCACATTACTACACATTATTGTTAACTATTACATGTTGTTGTTGGTTTCACTTTTGCTAGAAGTATTATTTTAATTGATGATGTTGTTATTAATCATTAATCCTACTTTTGTAATTAGAACGTATTCACATAAGTGCCTAACTAACTTATTTTACACCTATTGGTTCAAAACCTAAATACCTAAATTTCCCTTTCTTTGTGGACAGTATTTGTTTAAATAACCATTATTTTACTGACCTTCTACTGGAGATTTTTTTCACATTACAACCACCTTCCCACATGATCTACTATTATTTTCGTGTATACTAATGTTTGTTTGATATTTGTTTTATCATCTTATATATCAGCTCACATGTTATTACACAATGTTATAGTTTTGTAACCTGTGAAAACGAATAAAGTATTGTTCTGTTCTGTTCATGTACATGTATTTGAATACAAAAATTATTTAAACTTTTGAAATTATGTTATTGTATAAGCATATTCAGCTTGATACTGTCGTTAGATTTAAAACAGTTTCAAAATGTATCAATCCGAATAGCTTTCAAAAAATATTTGTGTTTAAATGCCAAGTCACAAATGTCGTTTTTTTTCACAATTTAGTTTTAAATGATTAAACATTTACAATTTACACATATGAACAAGCAGCACAGTCAGTTTCAAATTAACAATAAAACAAAAGTAATTATATGCTGTCTTAATTGCATTTCACGTACCAGGCCATATACAAGTCATGAAATTGATGATATTGAATAATTCTACAAATGTGTAATATAATTAAAAAGATCAAACTTAACATCAATGGTCTTAAAAGCAACTTATACATCGTAAACACATATATTAACCACTTTGAGCATTAGAAAAAATATAAAATCCCGGTTTTAATTGATATACAGATGTAATTGTAAATGTTTCGCTTCAAAATTGAACATAACATATTTACCAGATAAGGTCATACCGTTATGAATTAAACAAAAAGCCGCGCTCTGTGAAAATGAAACTTAATGCATATGCGTTAAATTATCAGGGACGACTCACTCAGCGTTTATGGTATTGTTTTGTTTAATCTCGTCTTAGCGAAAATGCAATTTAGGCGAAAAGTGTCGTCCCTGATTAGACTTTGTGCACTGCATTAAGCCTCATTAGACTTTGTGGACTGCATTAGGCCCCATTAGACTGTGTGGACTGCATTAAGCCCCATTAGACTGTGTGGACTGCATTAAGCCTCATTAGACTTTGTGGACTGCATTAAGCCCCATTAGACTTTGTGGACTGCATTAAGCCTCATTAGACTGTGTGGACTGCATTAAGCCTCATTAGACTGTGTGGACTGCATTAAGCCTCATTAGACTGTGTGGACTGCATTAAGCCTCATTAGACTGTGTGGACTGCATTAAGCCTCATTAGACTGTGTGGACTGCATTAAGCCTCATTAGACTGTGTGGACTGCATTAAGCCTCATTAGACTGTGTGGACTGCATTAAGCCTCATTAGACTGTGTGGACTGCATTAAGCCTCATTAGACTGTGTGGACTGCATTAAGCCTCATTAGACTGTGTGGACTGCATTAAGCCTCATTAGACTGTGTGGACTGCATTAAGCCTCATTAGACTGTGTGGACTGCATTAAGCCTCATTAGACTGTGTGGACTGCATTAAGCCTCATTAGACTTTGTGCACTGCATTAAGCCTCATTAGACTTTGTGCACTGCATTTAGCTCCATTTACCAGAGCGCGGCTCATATTGTTTAATTAAATGAAAGAAAAATAAGTTCGAATGCTGTGTAAACAAAATTGGCTACTTTCAAGTAAAACACATATTTCAACTGATTGCTTATAAACTATCGTACATGTAATTACATTCTGATTCAACAGCACTAATAGATGCAAAAGTGACACTCACATGTTTCTTCCAAATGTTTATGAAAAAATATCAGCTTTCAAGTTGAAATGCCACTTTCTTCTTTTGATTTTGTTAATATACTTTTAATGCATGCCCTTTACAAACACTCCAAAAGATACATCTATGTAATAATAAACAAACTTTGCGACCAACCGATATCCACGGTAGCACAGAATTATAACGAACGACAGAGCTTTGAATAAATGTGCTCGTACTTATACAATGTCTTAAAGTAAGAAATTATATACTAGCAAATTGGATGTCCTGGTTAGGGATATGTTAGTACTCAAACAATGCGTACACAATTAAACACCATGCTGTATATTTAATGACCGAAACCATCGTACATTATCTGTGATCAATAATCCCAACGTATAATGTTTCCGACGTTGCGTGCTCTGCGAATCTAACAATGAAAATGCCAGTTGTTATATCAACGGCACATTGTTCATTGTCAGTGTCGTTTGATTAAGTCGTGTCCATTGTCAGTGTCGTTTTATTTAGTCTTGTCCATTGTCAGTGTCGTTTGATTTAGTCTTGTCCATTGCCAGTGTCGTTTGATTTAGTCTTGTCCATTGCCAGTGTCGTTTGATTTAGTCATATAACAAGTCAAACGAAAATATAGCCTTGAAAACACTTCAGATTCCTAATTCGTCTGTGTTTTCCCGACGGCCTTGTTGTTTATCGAGACGCTTTAAGAGTCAACGGAAGTCCGTGAAGTAGGGTTAGGGTTCTCGACAGTAGAACTACGGAATCCTGATAGGGCCATGTTGATTGTCGTGTGTCGACCTTCGA
>VMBQ01003259.1:0-12129 GCA_007657795.1 Dreissena rostriformis
AGCTAAATACCAAAAATGATCAAATTCTAGGTACAAGAAAATTTGCACTGAAACTGCAGCATACGTCCTTAAATGTCAAAATAATCAAGTTTATTGTTTGGCCAGAGTACGGGTTGTATTGACTAAAATTGTTAACTTGCTTGAAATTTATGTTCCTTTAATTGAGAACGATATTTAAAACATCTATAAGTACGAATCAAGTTGTTGTTTCAATCAAACTTAAAAATCGAGTATTTGTGGACATTTTGTTGAATGGAATCACGCCGAAATAGCAAACACTCACAAAACGTTAAAGTGCTCTTCATTGTTGTGTAAAAGCCATAAACAGCAAATAAGGGTTAACGAGTAATGAACAATGCACTTGTAGTATGTAAATAATAATTGCGCATTAAAAACGTCTGGAGAAAAAAAACACACGTTGATATCAGTTTCAAAACGGAGTTAGGATATAGTGCTTGTATCGAAAGATCTCAGATTATAGTGTGATATTATTATTGTAGTGATAGTTTTACGAGTTCACCATGTCAGCTTCAGTAAAAGGACCGACGAACGAATCTGGAGAAATCCCCATTTTGGCACGAATTCGAGGTATGCGTTCATGGTTATTGGCAAACTTTAAGTTGCTCAGAAGAATTGTATGTGAGTGTATGTGACTGTATCGCAGACATCGATACGGTTGAACGGCGTTATAAACCAAATAACGTTGTTATATCAACTTGTTCACAGTTTGGTAAAAGGGAAATATGCAAAATAATTCTCTTCGATTCAAACAAATAAAAGTAAGTATGTATGTATCGTATTCAAACAACCAGAATAACACGCCTAAATTAAGAAAACTCATTAAAGATATATGTTTTTTGTTGATTACCGGAAATCGGATGACTTATAAAGCGTTTGTGGCGCTTTTCATGGATAATGTAGCACATATCTGTATTACCGACATCATGTTTAAACTACTTTCTAACGTCGGAAACCTGCGTACTGAAGTTGTAGTTTTTGCTTTCAGAGATCCCAGGTTCGAACCTCCGGACATGCACATTTTTAATTTTAACATTTCTCTTTTTTTTCTCATAAATATTAAAAACTTTTCAAATACTAGTTTTGTATTTGATTAATTGAGCGAGTCAGCTAGCTATAGACGAGCACTGGATAAATGCAATAGGTCTTCACACGTTTATGTATATGATTCACAACGCTTGTTGCTACGATTACAGGACCGGGGCCGGCACACTACCAGTTGCCGACGACCGTCGGGAGGAACCAGGCGGACCTTACAAGGAAGTTCGCGCCGGCGTTCTCGTTTGGGACCCGCTCATGGTGTAAGTATAACATATTGTGAACTAGTATTGAACCTATTTAGTTAAGCTCGATAACAACGAAAGGATTGGGCTTTTTTTGTAGATATACTCGAGTGGTTGTTTTCTGCGAAGAACCATTACGGAATACGTCTTCAGTATTCAATCATATTCAATCATATCACATCTTTAGGCGACCGTCCATTGACATTCTAAAACTTCTTTTTAGTGCAAATCTTACATATTTCACCAATAAAAATTGAAGCTCAGATATTACAAGAAACTCTCATTGGTCATTTTCAATGTTTATACAACGTCTAAGATTATGATTTTAAGCTATTTAGCCTCGACAGCTGAAAAATTACGAATGCCATTTTGACTTGTTTCTGACACATTAAGCACAATTGCACGACAAAGAAGCACAATAATAACTGTTCCATAACTGCTCTTTTCTGCGAATCCGGGGATTGTTGATTTTTATTTCCTGACATTATATAATAATTCAAAATAACATAAAGTCATTTAACAAGATGTCGTAAGAATGGATGCCATACGGCAAAGCACTCCGTTGGTGTTATATAGCACCAAACATATGATCCTCGCTCTGTAAAAAGGGGGTTTAATGCATGTGCGTAAAGTGTCGTCCCAGATTAGCCTTGGGCAGTCCGCACAGGCTAATCAGGGACAACCCTTTCCGCCTAGACTAGATTTTTGCTAAGAAGAGGCTTTCTTGAAACTTAAACTATCATAAAAGCAGAAAGTTTTGTTCCTGATTAGCCTGTGCGGACTGCACAAGCTAATCTGGGAGGACACCTAACGCACATGCATTAAACCCCCTTTTCACAGAGCGAGGCGCATATATATTGACGAATCGTTTATAATTTATCAAATGCTCGTAATGCACTGAACATAATGCAACTTTTGTAACGAACGATGATTTTTATTTATAAAATATTTACTTACCAGTAACGGACTGTTAATCGATTCAAAATATTATTCGTTCTGTTAATGTTATTTATCAGCCTCTGCAATTGCATGTCCTATTATTTATGTATTTATATTTTGCGAAAATATTTAACAATAACCATAGAATGATCTCGTTACAAAAGGGATTGATATGATTAAGTTCAACATTTATTACCATAGGTTATACGCTAACCATATAGATGGACTCCAGTTGCTGTTTTAAATGTAATTTAAGGGTAAATATATGAATAATAATTATGTATTACAAACTAGAATATGCAACATAATTTGCTAATAATGTTTGCGAAGGATCGATTACTTCGAAGAGAAAACAATTAATCGATCGAAGTTTTTCTTGTAGAACGCCATTTTTGTAACAGTTATTATAATTCTTATAAGTCTACAAACAAACATTGTAAAAACCAGTGCATGTGTTTGTTTTCAGCATTTAAGTTGGACCACCGACCCGTGTACTTTCCCTTGTTCAGATCATCCCAGAAGGGTACGCCGTCGTTCTCCTTTGGTCACAGACCCATAACCCCAGGTAAGATACACACTTCAGTTTCCGGTCAATATTAATCAAACACGTGGTACAATAAGAAGTTTTGTTTGCGAGTTGCGAGACCTTTTCCCGTGTTCACCAATCCCTTGTGCAGAAGTAAAAATTAGACGCGGCGTGCGTGCGTGCGTGCGTACGTGATTCAATGCTTAATGTCCTAACAAAAGCATTTAAAAATACGTTTTATTCTTAGTCTTACGCCCAAGAATAGTGTGTATGTGTGTGTACATGCTTTCGTGCATTCGTGTGTGAGTGCTTGATTCAAGGCGTAATTAATGTCCATCTTCACAACGTCATTGTGAGAGGATTCCAAAATGTATTCATGACGACACGAGGGCAATAAGTTTCTTAAAGACAAATCGAATGGGTAGCATTTTTGCGTTGTATTCCTAAGCAAATACCTGGCGATGTATTGAAACTGTTGATTTTTTTTGTAAACATAAATTGTTACACAGGTTACAGCATTTAATGGAACCACTGAAAGGAATCAAAGCGAAAACATTTGTTTATTACAAACTCCCATTTAACAAACATGGATTGATTTTTTGTTAACCATCCTCGCAACATCAACTATGAATCGAGGGAAAACATACAAAGAACTGTTTGATCACTCTAGAGCTTATGGGCCTGCAATACATGAACATACACTGTGCATGCATGGAAAGCGATAATCGAAAACCGTCGTTCAATGCCTGTTTCATTTACGTATACCATCAAAGCTGCAATATATGTTTAGCATAAATAATTAAAGTGGAAACTGTCTGTGACCCATGGATCATACTAGTTTTGGTACTTACTCATACAACAGGAACGGTTCGGTAGTGTATTTATCGACAGAGGATTTACCTATAGACCGGTTTGCATTTTTATCAGACTCTGATGTCATGATTTGCCTATCAAGGCATTGCGACTTTCAAATTACATATTTTAACATGCATTAATATTAAACAGCCATGCGAATGTACGCCCGATGCATTAAACTATTAGTAATGTATTTATAAAAAAATACCAACTCGCGCTTTATGCTTTTGAATGAAATTCAAGCATTAAAAAAAACTTTCACTAATACCATTATTTCACGAATGGTCGCACTACAACTCTGAACATATAAATTATTTTAATATTTTATTACAGAGAAGAAACACGTCTTGCCGGGACCGGGAGCGTACGACACCGCCAATATGGCGCCTACATGGGAGCGCAAAGCGCCCGCCTTCTCCATTGCACACCGGAACGAACCACGCTCCGTGGACACGGTGCCGGCGCCCAACAAGTACCTGCTGCCCTCGATCCTCGGGAACCGCGTCCATAAGCAGCCGGGAGGCATCGCCGTCCCCATGTACGAGCGGCGGGAAAAGTTCGGATACGCCGAGGATCTGGCAAAGACCCCGGCGCCTATAAGATACACACTTCCTTCGGAAAATGCCACGAAAAAGAGGAGCCCCCAGTATTCGATGACAGGACGAAACTTTGTGGCGCCGAAGATCAGTCCTGGCCCGGGGCCCTGGGCGTATTACCCGCAGAACCTTGACAGTTGCTTAAAACGCAGTCCCAAGCACGTGATTGGCATCAGACACTCGGAGTTTGTTATGCCTACCATAACACAGGCGGACTTAAATTAACGCATGACTTGGCTAGGCATATATACATATGGATTGTTTTACGTTTTGCAAGAACTTTCAACGTCCTTCGCTAGCTAAGTTATGTCCGTGCCTTACCCTTGGGTATTTAAAGTTGCTGCTTAACCCCCCCCCCCNGATGATGATGATGATGATGATGATGATTATGATGATGATGATGATGATGATGATATTTCACCGTGGTTACAATAAACAGGACGGTATACTCATTGTGCGAACTTATTCATACTCGTTCAATTTCAACACATCAATGCGTCGTAAATTTAAATGTCAAAACAATTAAGTTTATTGTTTGGCAAGCGTACGAGTTTTATTGACTAAAGCTGTTAACTTGCTTGAAAATTATGTTCCTTTAATTGAAATCGATATTTAAAACATCTATAAGTACGAATCAAGTTGTTGTTGCAATCAAACTTAAAAATCAAGTATCTGTGGACATTTTGTTGAATGGAATCACGCCGAAAAATCAAACACTCACAAAACGTTTAAGTGCTCTTCACTGTTTTGTAAAAGCCATAAAAAGCAAATAAGGGGAACGAGTAATTAACAATGCAGTTGTATGTAAACAATTATTGCGCATTAAAAAGAAAAAGGTTGAAACGCTGATATCAGTTTCAACACCAAGTTAGGATATAGTGCTTGCAACGAAAAAAACTAAGATTATATTGTAGTGATAGTTTTACGTCGAGTTCACAATGTCAGTTACTGTGAACGAATCAGGGGAAATTCCCATCTTGGCACGAATTCGAGGTATGTGTTCATAGTTAGAAGCAAATTTTAAGTGTCTCAGAAGAAATGTATGTGATTGTATGTGAATGTATCGCAGACCTCGATACTGTTGAAATTTCATTCCGCAACCAAATAACGTAATAACGACTTTTTTTACAGTTTGGCAAAATGACAATTTGCAAATGGATTCTCAACGATTCAAACAAATTAAAGAATGTATGTATCATATTCAAAAAACAAGATTACACTCCTTACTAAAATAAAATCGTTAAAGATATGTGTTCGTTTATTGATTATAGTCTATCGAAATCGGATAACTTATAAAGCGTTTGTGGCGCTTTTCATCGATAATTTAGCACATATCTGTATAACCAATTCTTTCTAACGTAAAAAACCTGCGTACAAAAGTTGTAGCGCGTTAGCTTTTGCTTCCAGGGTAACCAGGTTCGAACCTCTGAACATGCACATATATAATTTTAACTTGTCTCTTTTTATCATAAACTAATTATTTTAAATTATTCGAGCACTACTTTGTACTTGCTCAATTGAACGAGCCAGCTATCTGTAGACGAACACGGTGTTCGTCCGCTGGAGGTCTACACACGTGTATGTATATGATTCACGATGCCTGTTGCTATGGTTTCAGGGCCGGGACCGGCGCACTACCAGTTGCCGACAACAGTCGGTAGGAATCAGGCGGACCTAACGAAGAAATTCGCGCCGGCGTTCTCGTTTGGATCCCGCTCCTGCATATGGTGTAAGAATGATATAATGTGAACTAGTTTGATTCGAAGTTTTTTTAACAATGCCATATTTATTAAAATTATTATAAGTCTACAAACAAACATTATACAAACAATCCCGATGAAAACCCGTCTTAAAGCGCGTGTGTTTATTTACAGCTTCTAATTGGGACAGCCGACCCGTGTACTTTCCCTTGTACAGATCATCCCAGAAGGGTTCACCGTCGTTCTCCTTTGGTCACAGACCCAAGACCCCAGGTAAGCTACACACTATCAGTTTCCGGTCTCAAAAAACAATCGACCTTTTCTCGCGTTCACCAATCCAGTGTGCAGAAGTAAAGAACAGACGCGGGCATTAACAAAATTATGTCTGCTTTTGCGAATTTTTGATCTCGTCATTTTCTGACGTCAAGTTCTGATTTCGCGAATACTTTGAGTCATTTTAAATAGGATTAGCATAGCTAACTTTTCACATGGCAATACGTGTGTGCAAAAATTCCTTTGTTAAAATGTAACAAGCTTTAAAATTACACGTGAAATAAACAAAATAAGTACAATTTTTTTACAACACCTCCACTTTAAAATAGTCACATGCGAAATTAAAATCAATTAGATAAGTTATTTAAGCCAATTATTTTTAAAACAGACTGAAGGACTTGGTCTAAATAATGTGCGTGCGACGGTCCATACAAATGCAAGGTTTACATTTACAATACTTGCAATAAATGTTTGGAATTAATAATTTAAGTGGAATTTCTGTGATCTATGTATCATACCAGATTAGGTACTAACTAATAGAAAAGGAACTTTGCGATAGTGTTTTTACCGATAAATAATACATAAAGGCATTAAAGCAGCTGAGACAAGCAGATCCGAGCAGGCAACACGAAAGAGAAGCCCGAGAAAAGCGCGCGCCACCCTTCCCCCGACTACAAACCCCTTGTGTGCGCAATGTGTAACAAGGACTGCCACTCACGCATCGGCCTGCTTAGTCACAGCAGGCGTTGCCCCCCCCCCCTCCCCCACTCCGAAGTGACTAACTTGATAGCGCATTAGCATAGTCTCCCGAGACTCAGCTCTGCCAACAACACTTTTACCGATAAAAGATTTATCAAAAGCCCGGTATTTTTTTTTCAGACTCGTAGGTAATGGTTTGTTTATTAAGGCATCACGACTTTCAAATGGCAAATTTAAACATGCATCAATATATTTTGTGCTCATCAATGTTTGTGCAGTTATTAAAATATTTGTAAGGTATTTATAAAAACTTTACGAACTCACGCTTTATGCTTTTGAATGAAATTCAAGCTTTGATAAATCAAATCTAAAAATGAATTATATATTACCATAATTTCACTGTGGTCGCACTCAATATATTAACATATACATTAATTATATTGTTGTTTTGTTTCATTAAAGAGGAGAAAGACATCTTGCCAGGTCCGGGAGCGTATGACACCGCCAATATGGCGCCTACATGGGAGCGCAAAGCGCCCGCCTTCTCCATGGCGCACCGGAACGAACCACGCTCCGTGGACACGGCGCCGGCGCCCAACAAGTACCTGCTGCCGTCGATCCTCGGGAACCGCGTCCATAAGCAGCCGGGAGGCATCGCCGTCCCCAGGAACGAATGGCGGCAAAAGTTCGGATACGCCGAGGATCTGGCAAAGACCCCGGCGCCCACAACATACACACTTCCTTCGGAAAATGCCACGAAAAAGAGGAGCCCCCAGTATTCGATGATAGGACGAAACTTTGTGGCGCCGAAGATCAGTCCTGGCCCGGGGCCCTGGGCGTATTACCCGCGGAACCTTGACAGTTGCTTAAAACGCAGTCCCACGCACGTGATTGGCATTAGACACTCGGAGTTTGTTATGCCTACCATAACACCGGCGGATGTAGATTAACGTATGACTTGGCTACGCATATATACATATGGATTGTTTAACGTTTTGCAACAACTTTCAACGTCCTTCGCTAGCTAGGTTATGTCCGTGCCTTACCCTTGGGTATTTAAAGTTGCTGCTAAACCCCCCCCCCACCCCCCTCACTCTGACTGGCAATGGAATTTAACTGCGCCATAGTATTATAATATCAACAGTTCATTTTTTATTGTTCTTCTTCTGTCTCGTGTTCCTATGTGAGAATGACTTTCTATGCATGGCTTACTGCCTATTAAAAAACTTTGTGGTGATATAATATTATACCATCCAGCTATAATATTGAAGTTGTTTTTTTTAGGTCGATGTTATGTTTATACACGAATATTTGCTCAACAGACTGCACTTCCATAGATAGACGCAGAGTTGTGCATGCGTGTACTTAGTGCTAAATTATGTTTTATATGGTTGAATTGAAATTTTCGTTTAATTGTAAGATAAACGTTTTTGTCAACAATATAAATTAAATTACTACTTTTTCTACCATGTTTAGACGCATATCAAGTCTCATTGTAGTGTACAAGTATTTGCATAACATTGTACGTCGACAAAATGTTTGTTTTTAATAAAAACAATTGTTAAAGACATATTTTACAATTACAAAAAGCAAAGATCTATAGTTTGAACATGTTTATCGATATATCTTTGCAAACAGTATTTCTTTTCGAATGTTTAATTTTTCAATTAGAAAAGAACGGTTCGAGGTATAATGACCCGTATATGCCACTATTATCAAAATGTTTGAATGTTTAAGCCATATTATATTTATTGAACGCATGCATGTTATACGTGGCCGTGTAGTATTCTGTTATATTACACTAATTCTGTGATATCTCTCTCGTTATAGACTTAATTATGAATTTAATTCTTCTATTGTGTGATATTGTTCTGAATCCCATGTACGCATTTATGAACATGTATGAATTAATATCTACTTTGACATTTTATTTGTATGCATAATTCGTTTGTTCATAGTTTGTCAGTATTAAACCTATTCTCCAGTCATTTGTATTGTTGCGTTACTGTTTTAACGTTTAATTAATTGTATGAAAATAGTATAACATTTAATAAGTGTGTCATTGTGTTTGATTTTATACATGAAGATACAGTATTGAAATACATTTGCACTGATATCAATGTTTGGCAATTAAGGTATATTGTAAATAATAACAATCCAATAGAAAATACACCTAATGGACGAGCTTAATTTAATTGAAATAATAAATCTGAACAACATAAGAGAACCTGTTTGAAATCATGTCATCAATAATACAGAGTCTAAATACGTTTATACGAGTAAAATTTATATGACGTTACGTCGACATCTCTGCAGCACTTTAGCTCTGTAGATTAATCATATGTGCCGGTACACATGCTTCGTTCGCAAACTCTGCCGATAAACGTGCTCCTGTAGCCACGCGCATCGAATCAAATCCCGTACGTCAATTTCAATTGTTTACTTAGTATACAAACTATACATGTGGAGCGTCGTGAGAAAATCGGGCAAAATGCTTGTGCGTAAAGTGTCATCCCAGATTAGCCTGTGCAGTCCGCACAGGCTAATCAGGGACGACACTTTCCGCTTAAACTGGATTTTCGCTAAGCAGATACATCATTTAAACAATAAATACCATAAAAGCGGAAATTGTCGTCCCTGATTAGCCTGTGCAGACTGCACAGGCTAATCTGGGATGACAATTTACGCACATGCATTATGCCCAGTTTTCTCATAACACGACACACATCCTTTATTTATTTTAAACACATATCAACTCATAGAGCTCATGAATTTATTAAAGCATGTATTGTTAAACTTTCTTCTATGGCAACGTGAATGGTCTTTGACATTTATATTAACTTCTAGATTCTAACCATAATCACGGATCTCGCGAAAGGAGCAATATACCATAGTTACATTGCTCATTCACAATGTTCAAATTTTAATATGAATGTTGAGAATAATACTTATGAGAAATTGAACACAAGTCGGTTAATTTGGGGTGTATACGTTGTAAAAATGTGTTGTGTTTTTGTTTTTATATAAATATATGTAAATATATAAATATATCACAACACTGTTCTATAATAAAGCCATAATTTACTTACTTCAATGTGCCTTTGTCTTAATAGTTTTCAATAATATTTCTTCATTTCATTATGAATGCGTGCGGACTAAAACTAGAAAAGCAAATGATACAAAACGTTGTATGCAATCACTCACTTACACACATATTTGCAGTAAATGACAACGGGGGGTCAGTATCCTGGATATGGACCAGGTAAAATACATATTAAATCACACACACGCAAACAATATATTTTCGAAAATAAACATGGGCATAGCTATTGCAGGCAACAAATAGCCAAGTTTAAACAATAGCACAGGTATATCAAGCACGAATACATGCATACGGAAAGAAATTACAAGAAAGATATATTCGGAGGCAAAACTACTGTCGCGATTAACATGTATTTGGAGCAAACAAAATAACGGAGCCATAGCAAAGTCTTACAACGAGTTCAAAGGCCATAACTCAGCAATTGTATAAATGATTATGGCTTATTTTGCATTGTACAGGTCCATGTATGAAAAAGGTAATGTGAAATATAGCTTTGTTACAAGAGGAGAAGAACGAATATTACATAAAACCTCCAAAAATCAGACTATCGCTAAAACTATAAATGTTACTGGTGTTCTGGATAAAATTTCCTTTTTATTTTCAAGAAAAAAAGTATCCATGTGAAAATTTCGCCAGTCTGCGAGTACAATTGTAACTACTGGATTTCGCGAAAAACGCAGTAAACTTATTCATTAGCCACCAGAACACGTCTAATCATTAAACTAAAAAATGAAACTGGATGCTTCTTTGGATAACACAAAAGTCGAGAACTTATGCTACATCAGTTTGCTTTTCATCAACAGCATGCTGGGAACCAGAACAAAATAAAGAGAATTCGTGATTTGTATCCTTCATAAAAATATGGCTTGTAAAAACAGCAAATACTTCACCGATGTTTGTTCACAATATTTTATGTCTTTAAACACATTTGTTTGACATATTTAGCTTAGCCGCATCTTTGCAAATTGAAATTGTTTAGTGGTAGAACTTAATGCTTAGTGATTTTTTAGTTTTTGGTGTGCTGATATAGCTTAAATTTGTAATGTCACGTTTATTCGCGATTTGATAATTATGTAACTTTCAGTTTCAGTTTCTTTTATTAAAAAGTTTTAAGTTTTTTATTGAAGAACTTTTCGTTGTCACTTCATATTTGACATTTAGTGACAAAATTCGCCATAAAATGTATTATATATGGCTATAAATGAAACATTCCAATAATATTGGTTGTGTGACAGTATCTCGGACACTAGATCTATTGCACAATCAGTGGAAATGTCCTCAACAATGCCATTGGTTAAGTTATTGATCTATAAACTGGCAGTTTGCCACCACCATTTGCAATTTGAAAATTCAGTGTGCACTTATGTTTTCACTACACTTTAGTGGTGTGCTAACACTAAAGTTGACTGTTGATTGGAAGACCATGCAATCACATGGTACAGAAAATCAATTCCATTGGTTAGTGGTTTACAAAACTATTGCACAACGCCATGACTTACCGCTTACACAGCAATTATCTTCACTAAAGTTTAGTGTTTAAAACACAATACAATAATATAGTTAACGTTACATCAGTGTTCTCCATAAAATCTAGAGTAGCCAGAAATATTTTTAAAGTAGCCAGTGACTAAGCACGCGGCTTGTCGCGTGCACGAGCCGCAAAGTGGCGAGTGGGGTAGGTGCGGGAGGGGTATCCCCTCCTGCCAGGGGGGTATGGGGGGTCTCCCCCAGGATTTTTTTAAAAGTACATGAGTGAAATGGTGCAATCTGGTGCATTCTAGGGAGTTTTTCTTAGATTGAAGTAACCTAGCATTTTTCATAGAAAATAAAATATTTATTTGAAATTTATTGAATAACTCTCTCACAAACTTTGAAAAAAGAAACTTGAAATTGCAACAACTGTTTTTTAATAATCTGAATAATAGTCAGTCTATGATTTGGATAAAAATCATACAAATTATGGTTATATATTTTGTAGGTTGTTAAAAAAATTAAATTGAGATATAGAGTCTAATAATCATAAGTCATAAGACACTTCTTTCTAAAAAAAAAAAAAAAAAAAAAAAAAAAAAAAAATGGGGGGGGGGAGGGAGAGTTACAGTCTTTCAAAAATAAAATAATGAAATATTTTTTTCAG
>VMBQ01003259.1:12214-36974 GCA_007657795.1 Dreissena rostriformis
CACACAAACCTGCCATTTTAAACTCTAACTTTTCAGTGCTATGTTATAGTGCTTGAATACTTTTGAATATTAAAGTGTTAATAATGATATTACGACATTACATGTAACAATATTTGTTATTTGGTATTAAATTGTGCTTAAGATGAGAATATAATTGTTTAAGAATTGGATATTTGCAGATTTTTGTTATTTCAAAGTTAAGAAATTCAGTTCTTTTTCACCTTAGCATGTGCAGATAACTGTTGTGAATGAATAGTTGAAAACTTACAAAGCTTTCAAGTATGGACAGTTTACAGAAATAGATCTGGAATATTGGAACATTGTTATGCTGGTTAACACTTACTGTTAAGGTTGTAGATTCATTTGGAATCTAAATCATGGGAAAACGTAAGCAGTCAGCGCCACAAAAGGCAGATGAGACTACAAGAAAACAATTGACATGGAACATGCTTGAGAATGCACCCGCGCAGAGTGGTGTGAACATTCTAGATGACCAGGATCCTGCTCTGCTGGAAGAAATTGACTTTGCCGAAAGTTTGGGCTTGCCAAAAAAGCAGTCAAAGTATGAAGCTACCACTTGTAATGTACCGGTATCGTTAGATCATTTAGAAATTAAGCATGATTTCTTGCAAGCAACAAGTGATCCAAGTTATCGAAGAGACGACCTCTTGGATATTTTTGATTTACATCTCCAGAATTGTTCATTTGATATTAAACTTTACACTCAGCCTAAGTTGAAAAAGAGTGGCTGGAAATTTGAACTTGCTTCGTTTGAATTCCAACTATGTTCAGGTCCATTGTTTGTGCCTCCGCCAGTACAAGGGTTTCCCAATGTTGAAACGTTCACTCTTCATATTGCTAAAGAAGGTGAAAGGAACTTGATAAGCTTCAGTGTGGAAAATGGCGCTGTACCAGTTTCTTCAAAATCGATTCTAAAGAAGTCGAATGATGATAGAAATGTGAAGTTTTGGCTGTTTGTTTCAAATGTGCCTAGATCAGTACTAGAAGCTCTAAGATGCAGAACACTTCAAGTCATCCTTAATGACTTTGATTCTACGAACATGGTGTTCAGAGTAAAAGTCATTGGAAATGAAGACACTCTGACAAATGTTTTGCATCCAAGTGACTCAATAAGGCCGAGGATTCTCAACGACTCTGTGAAGACAATCATCAGACACTTCTATGGAATTTCTGAGCCTTGTAAGTCTATAGCATTTATAATCTGTCTTGGTTGAAGTTACTTCTCTATTTTGTCATTATTACTAGTATACATGTACATACTTAAACTTTTTAGTTCTTATGATTGAATCTGTAATTCTATTTATAATTTGTCTTGTAGGAAGTACCTTTGCTGTTTTGTAATAATAACAAGTCAACTTAAACTTGTTAGTTCCAGTGATTGAATCTGTTAAGGTACCGAATGACATACTTAAGAATATACCAAAATCTCTAAATAAGTCCCTTTAGTTATGTTTTATTGATAAATACCCACTGGCCCAAAATACCAGCCTTGTGTACATGTCATGACTGTCAATGCTTTAATTATGAATGTCTCCAGGCTATGACCACTTACCATACACAAGGAAGCACGACATCGATGCCTTGTTGAGGGGGGTGAAAGAAAGCCACTACAAGACTTCCCTCCCTTTGCTGCCATTCGTCCAGCACCCAGACCTGTTGCCACGGTTACGCCGCTACCAGCAAGAGGCCATCACGTGGATGGTTCATCAGGAGAAAATGGCAGAGGAAGTGGATGAAAACTCAGGTTGGTTTATTGTATATGGAAAGATCAAGAATCATCATAAATAACAGTGTGCTCAGAAAAAAGTAGCAGGGTTGAAAAGCCTGACTAGTCTCATGATATTTTATAATAATTTACTAAATCAAAGAAATTTTAACAATTCAGAATTGTCATTGATGTTTTAAGCATTGTCTTTTTCTTTTCCATCGAATATTTGATAATACTGGTATATAAATATCAAACGATTTTCACTCTTTTTGTGTTGACTTATCTGCTTATGTCATGCTGTTTTGCAATAGTTTGGTAATCCAGAGGGGCAGCATGGGGGTAACAAAAAAGAGCAGGGTTATGCACATTGCTACTTCTATCTAGATCTTTCCCTATTTTCATCGCCAGTGAAAAATTGCTATGATGTTCTCCGATGAACATAGCTGACTCAGTGGTGATACTATGCGGGGTTATAAGTGTAATTAAATTTGTGGTTTATAATAGAAAGTAAAAAGTTTTCTACAAATATTATTTGTTAGTGCTTTTGAAGTTGGCATAAGGAAAACATGTGCATCGCACTGAAACAAATCAGATTATTTGCTTGAGAAAAAAAATCAGAATATTGTAGCTTACTCGCATCCACAAGCATGATTCTGCAGTCTGCATCATTTGAAATTTAAGATTTCAGACACAGATCTTAGTTTAATTCAATCAATGCTTTATATTCTGGTTGAAGCGTTCATTCACCCAAAAAATTAAAACTTATCTATTGGCATTAATAAAATGAAATACTGAAATCACATGCTCAATGTAATATTATTTTATTTCCATGTAACAGAGATAAATGTGTACCATGTTTCAGGTACCCTTAATGAGCTCTACACCACCATAAAGACCTTAGATAAACAGGTCCTGTACTTCAACAAATATGCAGGAACGTAAGTGAATAATCAGCTCTCATGCTGTTATGGTCCTTGGACTTAGAAATGTTCTCTATAATAATTGTTTTCCGGAGGTTTTTTACAAAACGATTTCAGATATTTAGCTGATGTTTGGTATGTGAGTCTACCTTCATGACTTACTGATCATTCAGGTTCATGGATTTTTGGCAAAGTTATGGGCCTTGCAGTTTTGATTCTGCCATCAAAAGAAAATGGTAAAAAAAAAACAGGTAAAAAAAACAGCTTTACAGATTACTGGTACGTCTTACCATTTTAATGACAATTTCTTGATATTGGTGTCTGACTGACTATTTCCAGGTTGCTGCATGAGTTCCCCGCCCACCATCCAGTGCCTCCAGGGGGTATCCTGGGAGACGAGATGGGCATGGGCAAGACAGTGGAGGTGTTGGGCTGTATGCTGCACCACCCACGGGCCAGTGTTCCCCACCCGAAACCATTACCTGTCATTGAGGGTATTCAGCAGTTTATATGTAACCTTTTACAAACCATTAGCCTGATTCATTTAACCCCTCCCTCCTCTCGCTGTGACGTAGAAGTCCTGTGACGTACTGTATTCACCGTTTAAATTAATCTGTCTGTCAGTAGACAGTTACTTGCTTGATGAAATAATTCTACACTTTTCTGGGTAGATTTTAAAGTGTATTATTAAGTGTATTATTTGTTCATATTATAAGGACTTGTGCATTCTAATTTTGTATTATCATACGTAAAAAATGATGAAGTTGTGCCCCTATTTTTCAAATGAGAATTTCTGTTTCATTATTACAACTTACTTCATATTACATCACACAGCGTCGGAGTTTATTTGTTGTATCAAGTATCACAAGCTCTAGTTATGCAAGCAACAGGTGAAAATTCCACTGGCCTGTCTTTGAAATATTGTTAATATATTTTGTTTAACATTTCAAAAGCCCTGTTAGGCTTGTGGTAATTCTGTAGACTGAAATCATTAAAAAAACAACAAATGTAATTTATAAGTATGATATTGAAAGACTAAGTTTGCTTTGTGTAGTAATAGAGAAACTCTTCTTAATATCTGACATGTTTATTTTGTCTGGCAAGTTACAGCTTGTCGTAAAATTATAGTTTATTTTATAAAACCAATGTATACCTGCTGAACACTATGAAGTGTAGGCACATAGGAACAATCACTCGGAAAAGAAATTGCATATGTTTGCAGTGATCTGTTCTAGAATTCTTGGCCCTTGATTGTGTTTTTTTTTTATTTTAGATGATGTCAACGAGTTTCAAGTGGAGAAAAAGAAGAAAAGAAGAAGGATTAAAAAATCCCAGATTGATGACTCAGATTCCGATGATACAATTGTGTACATGGACTATCAGGCTGATTTAAATTCATTGGATAGAGACCACTCAGGAAGTGTTAATCAGTCAGGTGACCATGCTGATCTTAGTGTCAGCCAATCAGGGAGCTCCAATCAATCATGTGATCAAACTAAGTATGATATTGACCAATCACAGAGCAGCAGTCAGTCATGTGATGAAATTATATCAGGCTTTAATCAATCAGCAAACAGAAGTTTTAAAGTTGATGGAACTGAGTATCATTCAAAGAACTCTGAGTCTGAAAAGTCTTTTGTTGATTTAACTGTTGATGATGATGAGGATAAAAAGTTACCATTAGACCAGGAAGACTCTCAGAATAATGCTAGGGGTGGAAATAATACACCAAACAAAAAAAGATCCTCAAAGAAACAAAAACAGGGAGCGATAAAAATACTAAATAACACATCAGAGGTGCAGTACAAGAACATCTTTGCAGAGAAGCCAGAATATAATAAGTGTGAATTCGAGTGCGTATGTGGTGCGCACAAATTTCAGTCCGGCAAGAAATGGCGGCGTCTGCACCCGGTGCAGTGCTCCGTCTGTCGGCTGGTGCAGCACGCTGAGTGTGTCAGTTACAACCTGCAGGACCCTCTTAGGGGCCCCTTTAAGTGCCCCCACTGTCATGCTGCTTCGGTGAGTGGCGGAAAAATGCATGTACAGGGCTTCCCCTGGCTCAAAATTTTCTGTTGCAAAATATGCCTCACTTTCGCAAAATTCTTCGCACTTTCGTTATTTTATGGGTATTTATGAGGACAAATGTGTAGCCAAATATAATTTTCTGTAGCCAATTGGGTCAATTCATAGCCATTGGCTAACTTGGCAGAGTAAGCCCTGCAAGTACACAACGTAATTGTTTGTATCAAATATCCTTAAATTGTATTTGTATACCTGTAAATTATCCAATCACTTTGTTTAGTAAGGCGTATGTATATGTTTGAATTATATCAAAATTAAATGTTTCTGCTATCAACAGGTACCGATACCGTCTGGTGCAACCCTGATTATCTCCCCTGCCTCTATATCTCACCAGTGGGTTGATGAAATACTCAAACACGTGGCCAAGAAAGCGCTAAATGTCCTGGTAATACCTCCAACATACAATACATATGAGCCTCGCTCTGGAAAAAAGGGGTCCAATGCATTTGCGTAAAGTGTCGATCCAGATTAGCCTGTGCAGTCTGCATAGGCTAATCAGGGATGACACTTTCTGTATAAATTGGTTTTCGCTAAGAAGAGACTTCCTTTAAACAAAATACTATTAAAGCGGATTGTTTTTTCCCTGATTAGCCTGTGTTGCTTGCACAGGCTAATCTGGGATGACACTTAACGCACATGCATAAAGCCCCGTCTTCCAAGACCTAGGCTCATATACTGAAATGTGTTATCTCGTAAGATGAAAACTGTTAGATTCTCGAACAGTTTAAGACTGGAAATGGAAGATGTTTCTGTTTTGCCCAAAATATTCATTTTTTTTAGCTCGGCTGTTTTCGAAGAAAACCGGAGGTATTGTCATAGCCCTCTTGTCTTCCGCGTCGTCGTAGTCGTCGTCTGAAAACTTTAGCATTGGCGATAACTTTTGCAATATTGAAGAGAGCAACTTGATATTTGGCATGCATGTGTATCTCATGGAGCTGCACATTTTGAGTGGTGAAAGGTCAAGGGTCAAAACCCCGTTTTTTGTTTTTTTTTGGTTTTTCATGTGTATCTCATCGACCTGCACATTTTGAGTGGTGAAAAGGTCAAGGTAAATGATGACCTTCAAGGTCAAAAAAACAAAATCCAAGCACCCACAGCTGAGCGTTGGCATCCGCTATGCGGTGCTCTTGTTTTAAAGAAGATATACTCATGGTTTCAATACTCCAGCAAAAAAATACTTAAGATTATATCACCATGACCGTTGCATCAATGTAATTAATAATATTTATGTGAAGCAAAGTGTACTGATACTTATTTTTATATGTGAAATGTAACAGCCTAAAATTCTGAATGGAAAGTTTGAAAACAAAAATTAAATAAATAAAAACATATTTTTTTTACTTTGAAATGTCAGTTCATCACCCTATCTGGATCTATGATTTTAACCTAAGCAAATATAAAGTATAAAACAGTGTTATTTACAATATTATTAATGAGCCAAAACATCTTAATTTCTAAATTTGAGCCTTAATGATGCTAGTTTTCTAAATCCAAAGAGACCCGACTGTTTTTTTAACAGTATTTTTTGGTTTGCCATAGGTGTACCCGGGCGTTGGTAATAGCAAGAAGGGTTACATCCAGCCTCAAACATTGGCCCGTCAGGACATTGTGATCACCACATACGAGACCCTGAGAAAGGAATTGGACTATGTCGATCTCCCACATTCTAACAGTGAGTAACCATGATTAGGTCTCATTAAGTAGATCATGAACTTTTAACCACAAATTTTGGCCTGTTACATTTACTTTGTGATCACAACCTTCAAGACACTGAGGTAGGAAAAAGACTATGTCGACCTCCCACTCTCTAAAAGTGAGTGACCTTGAGTAGGATGCATCAAGTAGTTTTATGACTTCCTGCCAGAAGTGTTGGCCCGTCAGGATCAGGATATATGAGGCCCTTAGAAAGGAATTGGACTATGTCAATCTCACACGATTTAAGAATACTGAGTAGGTTACATTTAGTAGTTTTTATGAATTTGCCAAAAACGTTGGCCATTCAGGACCGCATGATAACAACATTAGTTATTTTATTAGTAAGAAGCTGTGTAACAAATTGATCGGAACCGATAAACATGCTTTCACCCCGAAGCCGTAGACTTTCTTGTTAAATTGACTAAAGTAGATGTCATATATTTAGCCTCGTTGTGTGTAAACTTGGCACAATGCATGTGTGTTAAGTGTCGTCCCAGATTAGCCTGTGCAGTTTGCACTTTCCGCCTTAACCGGATTTTCGTTTAGACGGGACTTCCTTTAAAAGAAAAATACCATAAAAGCCTTAAGTGTCATCCCTGATAAGCCTGTGTGGAAAGGCTAAACTGGGACACCAATTTACACACATACTATGCCCAGTTTTCACAGAACAAAGCTCTATTGTGTCACCTGCTTGTTTCCTCCTTGTTGAAGTCCTCATGTGTGTAATTCTCCAGACTCCATTGAAAAAGTATTACCGTATGTTCACTGATGTGCCATGGGTTATATACATTCCTTTGTATAAATAAAGGTTGCAGTGGTGTAGTGGATATGGTGTCCGCCTAGTGACTGGTAGGTCATAGGTTTGATTCCCACTTTGGGAGCGTTCTTGAGATCTCCTCCAAAGACACCCAGTTCTGGTTCTACCCAGAAAACAAACTCAAGAGCATTTCCATAAGCCTTAGACTTTCGATGCAATCAAGCTAAAATATAATATGTTTAAACTTAATAAAGTTGTCCTAAATTTGAATGTAAAATGCTCTCCAGGTGCGGAGGGCCGGAAACTACGGCACCCCAAGAGATTCATGGCCATACCAAGCCCTCTCACAGCAGTGCAGTGGTGGAGGGTAGGTCACACACCACAAACATTGTAGATATTACATTTTTATGCCCCCGAAGGTGGGCATATAGTGATCGCACTGTCCTTCTGTCTGTCCGTCCGTCTGTCTGTCCGTCTGAAATTCCGTCAACACTTGCATTAAGGTTTTGCGTTAAGGTTTCGAAAAATGGTCATAACTTTTGCAATATTGAAGATAGCAACTTGATATTTGGCATGCATGTGTATCTCATGAAGCTGCACATTTTGAGTGGTGAAAGGTCAAGTTCATCCTTCAAGGTCAAAGGTAAAAAAAAAAATCCAAGCGGCGCAGTAGGGGGCATTGTGTTTCTGACAAACACATCTCTTGTTTGACTATAAATTAGGCCAAAACACTTTTCTCAGGAATATGATGCTTATTCAATGCAGTCAAATGAACATCTATCAATAATGTACTAATACTACAAACACTCAACGACTGTTTGGGGGAAAAGCGAAAATTTCAGATGTTAATTGTATGGCTTATGAAATGTAAGGGTACCAGGTAATATTTTTTGTAATTATTTAACATATTTATATTTAATGATTGATTTCTTCCAAAATTAAAATGTGTTGGAAAAATTTACTACTGGTAAACAATTATGAACAAATATGTAAATATTCAACCCGGTTCCTTAGTGAATGTTTAACCAAGTTTAAATATAGTTGACATGATGATTGTCATACTAAGACCTCAGTACCAAATCAGAAAAATGGGAGTCATGGAAGAATTTTACTGGCTGTAAAATTATTGTCTAGAAATTTTTATCACAATTTAGTTTCTAATGATACATGTAAAACGTGTCATTCATTTTAGGTGTGTTTAGATGAGGCCCAGATGGTAGAGTGTACAACAACAAAGGTACGTTGATGATCAACATAGTTAGTTCTAGATGTTCAATTAAACTTCATAATTGTCGCGTGTTCTGAGAAAACTGGGCAAAATGCTTGTGCGTAAATTGTCAACCCAGATTAGCCTGTGCAGTCCGTACAGGCTAATCAGGGACGACAATTTCCGCTTTTATGGAATTTTTCGTTTAAAGGATGTCTCTTCTTAGCGAAAATCCAGTTTAGGCGGAAAGTGTCGTCCCGGATTAGCCTGTGCGGACTGCACAGGCTCATCTGGGATGACACTTTACGCACAAGCATTTTGCCCAGTTTTCTCAGAACACGACACATATATTTGCGGTGATTTTTATTTATCATTTATACAAACTGTGCAAATTACATGAACTTACTGGTAATACGTTGTGTGTATATTTGCAGTGTTTTTTATGTAATTGGCATCTGAAGTAGTTCCTTTAAGGAACTAGTTCAGATGCGAATCACATAAATTTACTGATCAGAAATCGTTAATTTTGGTTTTGACAAGTTTTCATTTTAATGATTGATTGAAATGTTCTTATTAATTTCTTTGGTTGCCAACAAATAGCACACAACACAACATTATCTGCATACTAATGCGTATCTAAAGCACTTTAATTTATTTTTTATTTTTTCCCTCCTTACTTAACAATTCTTGAGTGCACTGTTCCATTCTCAGCTGTGAATTGATCTTAGCTTATGCAGTTCTAAGTTCACAGCAGGTTGTCAGTACACATGAGTACACTACCCAATATTGGACAGGGTGGGGGCTAGGTAATTAAAATATGATAACATAACCCTTTGCGTGCCCCTTTGGGACAATTAGTGCAATTGTAAAGGCCAATGTATAACTATGTATGTGTAAATTCTGTTGAAATATACTGTATGTGTGAATTGTGTTGAAATATACTGTATGTGTGAATTCTGTTGAAATAAACCTTATGTGTGAATTCTATTGAAATATACTGTTTGTGTGAATTCTAATTTACTGTATCATGTGTGAATTCTGTTGAAATATACTGTATGTGTGAAATCTGTTGAAATATGCTGTACCCCGTAAGTGTACATTCTGTTGAAATATACTGTATGTGTGAATTCTGTTGAAATATACTGTATGTGTGAATTCTGTTGAAATATACTGTATGTGTGAATATTATATGGGTGAATTCTGTTGAAATATACTGTAGGTATAAATTCTGTTGAAATATACTGTAAGTGTGAATTCTGTTGAAATAAACTGTATGTGTGAATTCTGTTGAAATATACTGTATGTGTGAATTCTGTTGAAATATCACTGCATGTTTGAATTCTGTTGAAATATACTGTATGTGTGAATTCTGTTGAAATATACTGTATGTGTGAATTTTGTTGAAATTTACTGTATGTGTGAATACTGTTGTAGACTGCCCTGATGGCCCAAAGACTGTGTGCTGTGAACAGATGGTGTGTCACCGGTACACCCATCCAGAAAGACCTCGAAGGTAAACACAACTTGAAGGCGCTTTTACTGTAAAAAATCAGGCCCCCCTCCCCTGTCAAAGTTTTTTAAAGCCATTTGCAACTTGCCTAATTAATATTCTTCTCCTTCGGGCTATTTTGATGGTATTTTATGAATATAATGTTGGTAGTTGAATATATTACACCCATCCAGAAAGACCTCGAAGGTATACACAACTTGGTGCTTTAATGTTAAAAATCAGGCCCCGCGCCCCTCCCTGTCTCAGTTTTGTTAAGTCATTTTTAACCTTCGTAATAAATATTCCTCTGCTTTTGTCTATTTTTATGGAGTTTTATGAATATAATGTTTTAGCTACATCAATATTTCTTTAGTAAAATGTGTTCATGTGTAGCCATTGGCCAATTTGGTGAATGGTGGAATAAACCCTGAATAAATTACATTGCAAATAAATTAAATATACTATATGTAGCATATAAAGTATAGAATATCTCATCTAATAAATGTCTAATTATTGTCTGATTTTCGCTTAAATACTAAATCCAAATACATTCTTGCCATTATTTTTGACTAAAATGAGCTTCATATGTATACAGTAAAATTAAGATGTTTTCTTGTGTGTGTATATATGAACCTCGTTCTGGAAAAACTGGGCTAAATGCATGTGCGTCAAGTGTCGTCCTAGATTACCCTGTGCTGTCTACAGAGGCTTATCTGGTACAACACTTTCCCCCTAAACTGGATTTTCGTTAAGAATAGACTTCCTTTAATTGAAAAATTCCATAAAAGCGGAAAATGTCGTCTCTGATTAGCCTGTGCAGATAGGACAATACTTTTAGCACATGCATTAAGCCCAGTTTTCACAGAACAAGGCTGAAATATATATACTAGTAATAGAAAGCCAAAAGTTTGACTACTTATAAACAACCTCTTCCACGCTCCCTCGTTAAGACAATTTAAGTGGGTGTTTATTAGGGAAGATACAGTTATTACGGTATCATGCATGCGCCATTTCAGATCTCGTGGGTCTACTGCTGTTCCTTGGTGTTGACCCCTACTGCAACACCATGTGGTGGCACAGGCTGCTGTATGACCCCTACTGTCACGGGGTCACGGGTCCCATGCACGACCTCCTGACCTCTGTGCTGTGGAGGAATGTCAAGGCTGATGTACTTGACCAGGTAATGTACGACCCAAACATTTGAGCCTCGCTCTGGGAAAAGGGGGCTTAATGCATGTACGTCCCAGATTTACCCATGCAGTCTCAGTGACGACACTTTCCGCTTTTATTTTATTTTTCGTTTCAAGGTAGTCTCTTCTTAACAATAATCCAGACTAGGCGGAAAGTGTCGTCCCTGATTAGCCTGTGTGGACTGCACACGCTAATCTGGGTCGACACTTTACGCACATGCATTAAACCCCGTTCTCCTTCATAACTCACTTGAACAAAATATGCTTATGGATAGCTTTTGTGATCACCCAAGGTATGACATCCATCTGATATCGTTTACATTTACCTTGTTAATACTATAGAGGTCTAATGTTCATTAAACTTCCTCAGAAAATTTGTGATGATTGGATGATAGAACAGATTCATTTAAAGTTGTTTCGTAGTGTGGAAGTGTTTGAAGACATCAAGAGAAAATTAATATGTACATAAAGGTTTCTCACCTTTTTATGCCCCCTTCTTCGAAGAAGAGGGGGTTTATTGTTTTTGGCCCGTCTGTCTGTCATTCTGTCCAAAAACTTGGTCATAACTTTTGCAATATTGAAGATAGCAACTTGATATTTGGCATGCATGTGCATCTCATGGACCTGCACATTTTGAGTGGTGAAAGGTCAAGGTCATCCTTCAAGGTAAAAGGTCAAATATATGAGTCAAAATCGCTCAAAAGGGGGCACAGTGTTTCACAAACACATCCCAAGTTCAATTTGAACAATTGTATGCATAAAAATCCTACAAATCGATCATGTTCAAATAATAAATAGCACAAGTTGAACAAATAATTCAAGGTAAATAAGTGAAAAAAAATAAATCTTGACAAGTGATTGACCACTTATAAAAATTGCTTATATCCTGTTTCCTTGTAGCTTGACATCCCTATCCAGACGGAGGAGACAGAATGGTTAAATTTCAGTCCCGTGGAAGAGCATTTCTATCGACGCCAATACCAAGCCTGCGCTAACATGTCTATGAAGGTATGGGAAAGTTTTTCTTGAGGAATATAAGGTTTTTATGGGGTTTTTACAATAAATGTTACATTGTCAAACTTAACTCTCCAAAGCCCATACAAAGTGTATCATGATATAAATAATGTTTAAAGAATGATATGTTTCTGTCATGGTGTGTAGAAATTAAATTGATTTGAAAACATGGATCTGCTGTGTAGTCCTTACCTTGGGTTATTTTACAACAAACCATGCTACAAACATATTTTTATGCTGGCTGCGTCTATTGATGCAGTAAAAAAATGTTTTGTTTCAATAATTCATACAGGAACTGTAAGTTTGTACATGTACTGATAATCATAGAGCATGTGTATATAACTGCACGATTCATCAGAATTTTTCAGAAATATGTGCAAAACATTAGGCTCTTCCCATAATTATTGCAGCGTAACCTACACATGATTTCATTCCTCGTCTTTAGACAAAAAGTAGTATTCTGTAATAGAATCATAAATACAAAAATATTACTTCAATACATATTTAAATATTGAAGTTATCACGTTTTTTGCACAGTAACTTCATAATGATTCTATGCTCGAATGCTTCTATTTCTAAGTTAAATAATTTTTGAATTGCTGATGGACAGTGGCATGTTTATTTCCCGCAGATTTTGTCCCGTTGGAGTGACAGCAGTGTACGACTGAGCAGTCTGGAACGATCCACTGTATTTCAGGTAACTAAACTGAGTAGAAGCCATGTAATGGACTCGCCATGAACATTTGTCTGGTTGTCTTCCTGTCTGTATATTTATAGATTCTAGCTTGTAGGGAGAAGTTTTCCTTCAATTTGCAACAGACAACATTCCCACTTGAACCTTTGTTCTGAAATATATGATGTAGAGCATGTTTAATTTTAACTATCTTTTATTAAAAATTGCTTAAAATATGCCCTGTTTTCAGCTTTAACATAATAATAACTACTTGCATCATATAATGACATGCAGTTTCAGGGTGGATTTTTACTAATGTTACAAAACCTTGCTCTGCTATTGGTCGTGTCTTATCGAAGATCTAATGACAAGTTAAAGTTAATGGCTGAATTTTGTAGTTATTACAGTGAAGTTTATGATCAGTATGTTCCTAAAATAGAAGATTTTAAAGATATATTGAAAATAGAATTAAGCTGCCGTTGATTTATATGCCTACCACATATGCTTCATGTTAAAGTATATTGTTATGTCACCATGTGCTTTGATGATGGATAAGACTGGTCACTTATTCTGACAGAGGTAGTCTGAACTTAAGTTATACTTAAGCAGTCTGCACAGGCTAATCAGGAAAGGCACTTTCCGTTTTTATTGATTTTTTCGTTTAAAGCCTTTAAGGAAGTCTCTTCTAAAACAAAATGAAGTCTAGGCGGAAAGTGTCGTCCCTGATTAGCCTGTGTGGCTAATGTGGAAGGACACTTAACACATATGCCTCACGCCCTATTTGTGGCGTGTTCTGAGAAAACTGGGCAAAATGCTTGTGCGTAAAGTGTCATCCCAGATTAGCCTGTGCAGTCCGCACAGGCTTATCCGGGATGACACTTTCCGCCTAAACTAGATTTTCGTGTAGAAGAAACATCATTTAAACCAAAAATTCCATAAAAGCGGAAATTGTCGTCCCTGATTAGCCTGTGCGGACTGCACAGGCTAATCTGGGATGACAATATACGCACAAGCATTTTGCCCAGTTTTCTCAGAACACGCCACATTTTACGAGACCGCTCATATTTAATGTGATCACAAAGCACCATTAAAGCACATAACACGATATTGCAGATGTTGAATCCACTGGTGCGTCTACGTCAGGCCTGCTGTCACCCTCAAGTGGTTCGAGGAGAGTTTGTTCCTCTGAAAAAGGAGTATGTACCGTTAATGTTTTTAAAACTAGTCTCATTGTTATATTGGCTAAGCTATTTATAAAGATATTTATTTGTTTGATGTCCTTGTTATTTTTAAAAAGTGTGACAACTATTTTTATGCCCCTGGTAGGGTGGCATATAGCAGTCGCACTGTCCGTCTGACTGTTTGCCTGGCATTCCATTTTCCAGACTTTTTTCCCTAAACGCTTTGAAATATTGACCTGCTATTTGGTGCGTGAGTCTACCTACAAGACTTTCAGATGAAGTGTGAGTTTCATTCCGGTTCATTGATTTTTGGCGAAGTTATGGGCATTGGACATTAAGATTTTCTCTATAATAACTGGTTTCTGGAGGTTTTTTTTACAAACGCTTTAATATAATTAATTGATTTTTGGTACGTGAGTACCTACATGACTTACAGATGAAGTGTGAGTTTTGTTCCTGTCCATGGATTTTTGACGAAGTTACGGGCCTTGGAATACGGAATTTTTTGTCCGTCATAATAAAACACAAAAGGGTAGCAGGGTTGTGGGGGTATGTCTGAAAAAGATCAGGATGTTTTGCCCTGCAATATTTTGCTCATCTGTTGCTTATTTTCCCGCCAAATAACCTAAGATATTGAGAAAAATACAAATACAGAAAAAATCCTTGTGAGCAACTTATTTTTCAACCTGATTTTTGTATCCACCATTCTCTTATTAGCGCAGGCTAATCAGGGACAACACTTTCAGCTTCTATGGTATTTTTTGTTTAAAGGAAGTCTCTTCTTAGCAAAAATCCAGGGCCTATATTCACCAACCTATTCTTAGACTTACGAATAAAGAACAGACTAAGAACCAAGAAAATCTGTACAGCGTTTAAATATGTATACAGGCTATACATTTTGCTTATATCATAAATAAATTGTTCAGAATGAATAATTGTTTCATAAAAAGTATTATGTTTTGGGTTATTTTGAACTGTATAGACACTATGAGAATGAAACAGTTTCACTAATTCTCTTTATTTTTAGACTTAAGTCTAAGAATTGTTTGGTGAATACGGACCTTGTTTAGGCGGAAAGTGTTGTCCCTCTGCGGTTCGCACACCCTAATCTAGGACTACACTTAATGCACATGGATTAACCCCCGTTTTCCCAAAATGCGTCTGGATATTTTTCCGCAGTATGATGTCCATGGAGGATCTTCCCGATTCACTTGGACAGTTTAGACGTTAAGTTTCGTCCCTGATTAGACTGTGCAGACCTCACAGGCTAATGTGAGACAACACTTTACGCACATGCATTAAGCCCAATTTTCCCAGAACGGGGCTCATATTTTCCCACAGTATGATATCTATGGAAAATCTACTGGACTCGATTGAACAGTTAAGGCGGAAAGTGTCATCCCTGAAAAGCCTGTGTGGACTGCACAGGCTGATCTGGGACGACACTTTAAGCCCATGCATTAAGCCCTGTTTTCCCGCAGTATGATGTCCATGGAGGACCTACTGGACTCGCTCATTAAGAAGGCCAAGCTGGAGGCCGAGGAGGCACACAGGCAGCTGGTGGCCGCCATCAATGGACAGGCCGGGCTACACATCATCCAGGACCAGGTTACACTACATATATGAGTTTTTTATGAGCCGTTCTGTGGCAAAACCTGTGATCACTTTGGGAATTTCCAGCGTGTTTTTGAATGGTGTTAATAAACATTTTGTCATTACACTTTGAAAATGCAGATTCATAACAGTCTTAAGATATACACAATTCATTTCTGAAATGAAATTTGCAATATATACATCTAAAGATGATGTTTTCTTGATAAATACATGTTTTATTCTGGATGGGGATCATTGATATTATGTTTGAATTATTTTTAGCTTACCTGAGCACAACATGCTTTTGTGATCACCTTTTGTCTGCTGTTTGTCATGCATCATCTGTCATCAACATTAATCTGCCCAAACTTCATGAAACAAACCAATGATATCTCAGCTGAGTTCAAACCGGATCATACATGTATGGGGTCAAAAACTTAGTTACTAGGTCAATGTAACGAAAAGCCTTTGAACACCATAGAAGTCAAATTGTTTGCCCTATCGTCATGAAACTTGCTACGAATATTTATTCAAACGATGTTTGAATGAGTTTGAAAATGGTTCTGGTGCATTGAAAAAGATGGCCAGCCAGGAGCATGGCAATTTTCTGTATATGGCAATACACATGTAGTAAAACCATTTAAACAGTATGAAAGACACATTTTGGCTCTCTTGTCATTATTCTTGCTAAGAACATTCAAAATTTGTATTGGAATAATATCTTGGCTCAGTTTGAAAGTGTTACGGGTCCATTCAAAAACATTACATAGAGCTTCTACAGTTTATTTCCATTGGGTTTCAGGTATATAATGATTTAGGAGGAAAGTGTTGTCCCAGATAAGCCTGTTTGGACTGCACAGGCTTATCTGGGACAACACTTTATGCACATGCACTAAGCCCCATTTTCCCAGAGTAAAGCTCATTTTCTTTCCTTGTCCCAGGTATATAATGACTTGCTAAATTCTGGTACCCATTTACAGTTCTCCCAGGCTGCAGGCTGTTAACAAGTACCTTTGGGGTTCAGGTATATAATGATTAAGGCGGAAAGTGTCGTCCCTGATTAGCAAGTGCGGACTGCACAGGCTAATATGGGACGACACTTTATGCACACGCATTAATTCTGGTACCCCATTCACAGTTTTCCGAGGCCGTAGACAAGTACCGCGAGGTGCTGATGTCAGTGGAGGAACACAAGGGTAGCCTGCACACAGACTCACTGCAGCAGCTGCACGCCATGTACAACCTCAATGAGATACTGGAGTCGCAGCCCGCGGGTGTAGCTCCCACGCTGAGAGATGATCAGCTGCCCAGACAGGTTAGTTGTGTGGGTGTACTTGGGGAAAAATACACACCTTTCAGAAAATGCGTGAGAAAAAATACACAAGCAGACAAACTTCGCAGAAAATGCGTTGCAAAAAATACACATGCAAACATACTTTGCAGAAAATGCGTGGGACAAAAAAGTTAAAATACACACGCAAACAAACTTTGCACAAAATGTCTATTGGACATCTTACAGTTCAAAATACAAATAATTGATTTGAATTCATAAGACTTAAAAGGTTATGGTTATGACTTGCGTAAAGTTTCTATACCTGTGAGTAGCTGGAGTAAATTGGATGAGTAGACTTGTTTAAACCAAGTGTCAGTAGTATATATTCCATTTGCATTAAGCATTGTATTTTATGTTTAAAGAAATGAAGTAAAAAATGCCAGCATACTTATGGCTAAATTTAGTGTCCAGTTGTAAACAGAACTTTTTCTTACATATATTTATGTATATACATACATATATATTTATAGATAGAAGAGGTAAAAGAGCACTATCTTGCCAAGGCAATAGCGTATGTAACTTCCACACAAGAAGCCCTGGCACCGGCACAACTAGAAGTGAAAGAATTGCAGAGAGAGGTAAAACTCCTCATGATATTCATTGGGAGTCGGGTCAGGATGGCCTAACTTATTATGGCAAAACTTCATTACAGTTCATGTCTTGGCCTAGACCATGATGTCCCAAATTATGATGATAATATATTATATTAATTTTATGATTTTAACTATTGCATACTATCACTATTTATACGGCTCATCAAACTTTCTTGGTGTCCTTGTAAAGATCCTGAGAATGTTGGGATTGAACCTGAGATCTTTTCAGGGATTTCAATGGAAGCAGAATCCTGCTTTTTGATGCAATCATTTTGAAATTTTCTTACTTTTGACTTCTGAAAAAATGTCCCTTGCATCATTTTGAAGCAAATGTCACCAAAAGGTTACTCCAAAATATAGTTTATATCATGCAATTTCTGTTTTGCATTGTTTTTCACTTAAGTTTAGGCACAACAACATTTGCAGACTATCTAACAAATATTCAGAAACAAAATAACTATTGACTTCAGTATTTTGACCCCTGACAACTTCATTTGGCCCGTGAAAATTTAATTTGACCCCTGATCATTTCAAGCATATGGCCATTTGACTCCTGATTTTTTCCCCTACCGGTTTCACCGGAGGGGACATATGGTTCGCGCTCTGTCTGTCAGTCCGTCTGTCCGTCCGTCCGTCAGTCTGTCACACTTTTCTGGATCCTGCGATGACTTAAAAAGTTCTTCATTTTTTTTCATGAAACTTGAAACATGGACAGATGGCAATATGGAGATTATGCACGTCATTTCATTTTGTTACTATGTCAAAAATTCTGGTTGCTATGGCAACAAATATATATAAAAAAAAAAAACTGACAATGGTGGAGCCGGTAGGAGACATCATTGCTTGGCAATAGCTTGTTTCAAAATCTATTGAAATCCCTGCTTTTTATAGCAAGGCTGACACTGTATGCATAGCACTATTGCGACCTTTTTCTATTGTTGCTAGGTGAAGGACGTTGACCTATGGTTCCTTGACGTGATCCAGTGGGCGGAGGACTACGAGCACACGGAGACATTACTGTGGAAGGTGGCCGAGGATGTCCGTAAAGATAAGTCGCACTTCGACCGGAACCAGCGTGAGCGCCCCCGCAGCTTCCTTGAGAGACAGTAAGTCACTTGCTTGTGGCTCATTTGATATGCTAGGATGCTGTTATTTGTTTTATTGAGTAAGATGCAGAGTTGGATTTTATTTGAAATCTGATGCTTTTATTTGCGTTTAATTTCAGCAGGTTGTATTCTTGTGTTAAAAGCTGCGATCTCGAATCTTTATTCCAGCTTGAATTCTTATTTCATGTTGAATTCTTGTGTTATTAGCTGCCTATCTCGATTCTTATTTCAGCTTGAATTCTCCGCGAGCCCTCCAGCATGCCATGCACACATCCCTCAATGAGATGAAGGCGGCCTACAAGGTCCTGCTAGGGGCCATGAAGGGGCTGCAGGGGAAGCCCTCCCTGGATCTCATCAACTTGACTGTGGAGTGCTGTCTGAGGCCTGTGGCAGAGGTGTTAAACAGGTACCCATAGGGCACTACCAAAATTTGGGCCTCGCTCTGTGAAAAGGAGATTTAATGCATGTGCCTTAAGTGTCGTCCCAGTATAGCATGTGCAGTTCGCACAGGCTAATCAGTGATGACACTTTCAGCCTGAACTTGATTTTCGTCAAGAAGAGTCTTCCTTTAAACGAAAAATACAATAAAAGCGGGAAGTGTCGTCCCTTATTAGCCTGTGCGGACTGCACAGGCTTATCTGGGACGACACTTTTCGCACATGCATTAAACTCCCTTTTCACAGAGTGAGGCTCATTTGAAAGCATTGCGATGTATGGGATTTGGTCAATCCATCATGAGGTTCATTGCTGTCTTGATTTCATGGCAACCTAAAAGAGACTAACAATACAAAATATTAAATGACATTATATTTAAATGTAAAAAAATGTTATTGTCATTAGTTCGAATTTAACATCAAATTTCTAATTTAGTGAAAAAAGGAAAAAGATCAGGACAAAAAAAAATTCACACTGATTAGGAATTTGGTTTATTGGTGCTTGAATTGTAATTCACGGTACATTGCATGGTTGTTGTTTGGTTTTCAGCTGCCCATTCTGTAAAACCAGGGAACTTTTTGAAAGCTATGAATCCAGATTATTCGCCTTTGTTGAGAAGTAAGTGGACTTTTTTTTTAGATATTTTTCTAACTTTAATTTTTGAGGTATAATAAGATAAACGGCTTTCGTATTATTATGGTAAACTATGTAAGCTTTCAACAGCCTTGGATATTTACTTTTAAAGGGTAAATTTCATAAGTAACAAATCGTCCCCTCCCCGCGAATATGGCTAATCTCAAATGGTTTAGAAATATGCCCTCCTCGCTTTCTATGCACCATAAATAAGTATGTATGCCCAGTATGCATGGCAAATATATATTCAAATAATATCAACTATAAACTTTTATTTTCTAGGGAAGTGATCCGGCTGGGTCCAGAGGACGTAGGGGGCTACAAAGCCAGCAGGGAAGGAACATGGGCAGACAGTGACCTGGAGAAGGCTCTCAAAAGTCTACTGGGCTTTGCAAAGACACATAAAAGTAAGTAGAGAAATATACAAGGCGATACCTATACAAGTTTATGTGGAAAACCTATAAATTTAAGTGAGGACCTATAAAAGTATATTAATAACTTCACAAGTAAGTGCAAATCTACAGATGTAATTATTGACCTTTGAATGTAAATAGAGACCTATAAAAGTTAGTAGCAACCTATACGTCTTAGTAGACCCCTATACATGAAAGTAAAAACTGAAAATGTAAAAGCATACGTTTACATCTTTGAATACACCTATAAATCAAAGTAGAGACCAATAAATGTAATTAAAGACCTATGCATCTTATAAAGACCTATAAATGAAACTAGAGATCTATAAAGTAAGAAGAGACCTGTATATTTATCTAGAGATCTATAAAAGCAAGTTAAGACCTCATTATGTGTGTAGAAATCTGTAAAAGTAAGTATAGTCCTATAAATGTATGATAAGACCCTTAAGAGTAAGTAGAGACCTATAACTGTTACTAGATACCTATAAAAGTAAGTAGAGACCTATAACTGTAACTAGATACCTATAAAAGTAAGTAGAGACCTATTACTGTAACTAGATACCTATAAAAGTAAGTAGAGACCTTTACATGTAAGTACTTGAGCTAGGTTGATTAATTAGTTTCCTATACATGTAAGCAAGGACATACACATGCAAGTAGAGACCTATATATGTAAGTAGATACCTATAAAAGTAAGTAGAGTATGTAAGTACCTTTAGAAAGAGACCTTTAAAAGAAAGGACATACCTACATGTAGGATAAACTGAAACAGTAGGTAAAGAATTAATATACATAGTAGATATGTACAAAAGTAAGAATATCCAAAGGCCCACAAATGCCTGATATTGTTGTTGTGTTTCTCCACAGTTGCTGAGGACCTGATTGAATATGGCACGGCCCATTTGAAACTGATTGAAGCACAGAAGAAGGAATATAAGGTAAAAACAATCATATATTGTTTGCGTGCAAAATTATCTTCTGTGTAGATACTTTGGAGCAAATTGAGGACGCTTTTGGCTAAAATGTTGAATTTTTTTGGTAAACATATTTTTTCTCTTTCTGGACATAGTTTAAATTGTTTTAATTTATAGGAAGAATGTTTAACGGGAAAATTATACAGTTACGGAATTAGTTAAGACCCGAAACATGTGTTTGAACCATCAAAGATGAGTCAAACACATGGAGGCACAACATTGTTGTAATAATGGTAGTAAATGTCAAGAACTTCAGACTGCTGTAAGAGCTATCTATACCTGTGGACAGATTGTCCATGATGATTTGTTATCCCCCGCCAGTGGCGGAGGGATATTGTTTTGGCGTTGTCCGTCCGTCCGGCTGTCCATCCGTCCGGCACTTTTGTGTCCTGAGCCATATCTTGAAAGTGCTTTGGCGGATTTCATTGAAACTTGGTATGAGTACATGTATATATATGGATAAGACAATGATGCACGCCAAATGGCATTGTACACTATCTGTTAATAACGGAATTATGGCGCTTTGTATCTTGAAAAAATGCTTTTTACTATAGGCACTTTTGTGTCCGGAGCCATATCTTGGAAGTGCTTTGGCGGATTNTTTAAGAAGTTCGCGACTCAATTTTTCACAATTTTGAACAGTTCGCGACTCGATTTTTCACAATTTTGACAAGTTCGCGACTCAATTTTTCACAAAATGAAGGGCCAGGGCCGCTTCACAAAGTCAGGAAAAAAAGCCCTGGGGATATCAATTCTACGAATTTGCTTGTTGATATGTAAACAGTGACAATAAGATATTTCTTATCTTTGATGTGTTTTTAAAGATTGTATAAGAAGAATGAATACAGTTTTTTTGTCCCCGGCATCCACTGAACACTATCAACACACCCACATCACCCTTATTCATTTTGACCTTGACATTGACCTATTTTTGGACTTTGACTAACTCAGAAGGTCCAAATTCCACAAGTCAATACCACTCACATCACCTGATTTTATTTTTACCTTGACATTGACCTAATTTTGGACAAATCAATCAATACTGACTAGGATTCCACTGATAGCATTAACCCTTTACATGCTGGGAAATTGGTCGTCTGCTTAAATGTTGTCTGCTGAATTTGTAAAATCATCATTTTCTTCACTTTTTTTCAAAGAATGCTACCAGAATAGCAAACAGTTTGGATCCTGATGAGACGCCACGTTCTGTGGCGTCTCATCTGGATCCAAATTGTTTGCAAAGGCCTTTAAAATTCGGTTCCAGCACTGAAAGAGTTAATGTTAATTGTCTGCAGCATCTTGTTTTTTCCTTAAGCTTACCATATGAACTATATTTTGATCAAAATTTTCCATATGGCCATTAACCCCCTTTATAGACAGTACTAGCACCCCTTACTTACAATGTATAAAGGTCATTGGCATAATTTTTAAAGGGATTTACTCAAATATGCCTTTTATCTGGAACTTCATTTTAAAATGTCAATATTGGTGACGAGGTAAAAACGAAGTCTGCAGTCTGCACAAGCTAATCAGGGACAACACTTTCAGCATAAACTGGAATTTTCCCTAAGAAAAGACTTCCTTTAAATGAAAACAAAAAACAATAAAAGCGGAATTTGTAGACCCTGATAAGACTGTTGACCTACTTTTTGACGAAACGTTTCAGAAACTGCGTGCTCATTGGGCGGGCATCAAGGAACACGTGGCCACGTTTGATGAGCTTGACATGTCGACCACACGGCTACGGCTACGACTCCCGGACGAGCCGGTGCCGGAAACACCCCAGCTGAACGTCTTAGACCGCAGTGAGGTAGGTCAGAGCTCTTTTATGATATGTGTACTGATTGTTTGAAGTAAATGTAAACTTATAATTGGTCATTTTTAAAAGACACGGTACTTTTAAACCAGGTTTTCCGAAGAAAAAAACTGGTTATTAGATAAGTGAATGTTGGTGGGCAGGCGGAACAAGCTTGTCTGGGCCATAACTATGTCGTTCATTGTGATATTTTAAAATTATTTGTCACATTTGTTCACCATCATTGGACGGTGTGTCATGCGAAAGAATTACATTGATATCTCCAAGGTCAAGGTCACACTTTGAGTTCAAAGGTCAAAAACGGCCATAAATGAGCTTGTCCGGGCCATAACTGTGTCGTTCATTGTGAGATTTTAAAATCATTTGGCACATTTGTTCACCATAATTGGACGGTGTGTCATGCGAAAGAATTACGTCTTTATCTGCAACATCAAGGTCACACTTTAAGTTCAAAGCCATAAATGTCCGGGCCATTACTATGTCATTCATTGTGAGATTTTAAAATTACTCAGTACATTTGGTCACAATCATTGAACAGTGTGTCATGCGAAAGAATTACGTTGATATCTCCAAGGTCAAGGTCACACTTGGAGTTCAGAAGTCAAAAACGACCATAAATGAGCTTGTCCGGGCCATAACTATGTCATTCATTATGAGATTTTAAAATGACTCTGTACAGTAATTTTGTTCACAGTCATTGTCATGCGAAAGAATTCAAGAGTTCAAAGGTCAAAATGGCCATAAATGATAATGGCATAATAATTCTTAAAAATCGCCATAAATTAGCTTCTCTTGTTTTGTGAAGATAGCATGCAAAATATTCTGTGTCAATGCATCATGTGGGGGTATACGTCACGTCTGTGACAAAGCTCTAGTTATAAATGCTTACTCATAATACTGTTATTTCAATATAATTATTTTCTTGTCATACTGAAAAATAAGGACATTCAAATCTCATTTGTGAAATTGTATTACTTTATTGTTTCAGCTGTCACAGCACAGTTTGAAACTGTCATCTGATAGAATTGTGGCCAATGGCGAGCTGAGGCGAAAACTGGGCCAACTATTGTACCTAAGCAACCTAGCAAAGGTAGGTCTCTTCTGTGTATTTTTGTTATCAAGAAATGAAGGATTATAGAGCCACATCATGCGAAAATAGGTTTTATGCCATATGTGACTGGGGTAGCTCCAGACCAGCCCGTGCAATTGCAATCAGGAGCCCTGCCCGCCAACAGGACCACAAAATCTTGTGTGACTTTACAGCGGACAGAGTAGATCCTTATCAGACTGCGCAATTGCACAGGCTGGTCTGAAGCTATGCTTGTAGCATATGGCATAAGACCCATTTTTGCATGACACAGCTCAAAAAATTGTGTGAACAAGGTACCCAGCAAGGGTAATGAAACTTTTGTAATATCAATTTAAATAAAAAAAATATGTATCTATATAAGATATATGTAATAATTTGTGTACTATAGCATCCTAGCAAGGATCATGTCGCTTCCCTATAATTTCTTCAAAATGAAATAATAGGATTATTTAACAATAGCAAGATGTAGAGGGAAAAGCAAGATATGTATTGTTGAAACATAACAAGGGAAATTAATATTACATTTCTGTTATCACAGGAGCATGCATAAGTTCCTGTAGTACATGCAACCTATTCAAACTGAGAGTGGAATTGTTTCAGAATCAGATGAACACTGAGGATGGCCACAACCCAGAAGCCTGTCCTATCTGTCAGCAAGAGCTGGGAAAGAATGTAGTGCTGGGTTATTGTTGTAGGGCTGGGTTATTATTGTAGGGCTGGGTTATTATTGTAGGGCTGGGTTATTGTAGTAGGGCTGGGTTATAATTGTAGGGCTGGGTTATTATTGTAGGGCTGGGTTATTATTGTAGGGCTGGGTTATTATTGTAGGGCTGGGTT
>VMBQ01003259.1:49856-95611 GCA_007657795.1 Dreissena rostriformis
ATATATGAGCCGCGCTCTGGGAAACCCGGGCTTAATTCATATGCGTAAAGTGTCGTCCAAGATTAGTCTTTGCAGTCCGCACAGGCTAATCAGGGAAGACACTTTTCGCCTAAACTTGACTTTCTTTATGAAGAGACTTCCTTTAAACGAACAATCCATGAAAGCGGAAATTGCGAACTATACATGCTTATCTGGGATGGCAATTTACGCACATGCATTGCCGGTAATCCCGGTTTTCCTAGAGCGGTATTCATGTATAAGACGTGTTGCATCACAAGTCACTCACTTAAAAAATGACAAATATGTTATTGGCAATGTAAAGGCAGAACAACCTTAAGGCAACTTATCTGTCCCGATGTTTCTGAGCTATTACATAATCTTAGCAACCTGAAAACTACTGAAATGATGCAATATCGGTAACATGTGTTGTATTTTAACGTCGCAAATCGTTTAAGTGCGATACACCGAAAGACCCGACGCTCAACAGGACTAACGCTTTATCAGGATTAACGTTACGATGTATTCAACGCAAAAAAAACAACAAGAAAAACGCGTATTTTAGGTATTGTGTCATCCGTCCACGTGCACAACTTATTAAGTAAGATAAATATTTGATGACCAAAAAGTCCCAATAAATGTGACGTATATTACTTATTTTCACTACTATGCAATGAACCAGTAAAAATGTGCAATAATACAGAATATATAACATTATTATATTCGTTACAAGAAGTTAATCGTGTTCGAACTTTACTTTTAAGTAGTTGGTTATATTAACCCATTTATGCCTAGCGTATAGAAAAAAGACCTTGGCAAACAGCGTAGACCCAGATGAGACGCCGCACGATGCGGCGTCTCATCAGGGTCTGCGCTGTTTGCTTAAAGGAATTTCTGTAAGAAATATTCTAAATATAGAAATAAATATACTAGACATACCTAATTTTGGAAATAAATTGATCCAATTTAGAAGGATGGGAGAGTCCACTAGGGATAAATGGGTTAAATTCCAAGTTAAGGCAGTTCCATGCCACTTGATTTTATTTTGATCAAAGTCAAATATCAAAGTTCTGGAATAAGTACATATTATAAGCTTTATCGTTTTTTAGTAAATGAGTATTTGAAACATTTTATTGAAATGCCCTATTAAGTCTCGCGTGATAAATTAAAAATAAGTTTAAATCTGTAATAAACCATAGGCGGTTCCAAGGGGAGGGGCGGACAAGGCGTACGCCCCCCCCCCTAAAATACCGATTTAAACTCATTTTTCTTCTTTTTCGTAAACAACATTTCCCACTAATCACAGACAGTCGCCTGATAACCGTCAGTGTGTTCTTCTTTATAGCATTTTCCCGACTATATCCATCCGTATTACGTATACACTATTTACTTCTTTGGCATTATAAGAAGGTACTTTGATGAGAGTACATAAGGCGTGACAGGCTCGAGAAGTGGTTGTCAAAGCCTTCAAAATCACTATAATCGTGGAGCTTACAAGGGGGGCTGGGCTCTTGCGGCCCCATGGACCCCCAGTAAATCGTTCAATATCCCGCCCTCCTAACAAGAAATCCTGGATCCGCCCCTGTAAACCATATAGCAAACTGCCCATAGGCATTTAACACTGGAGTGGCTGATGTCAGACGAACCACCAACTAAACCCACATGCTTCCAGGAACGGGGATTGATACCGGATCGTCTAGGTGAGAAACGCATGTACCAACAACTGCACTATCCGGACAGTCGAGCCTATCGCGACATTATTCCGATTTCTCTAATTTACATACACCTAACCACATACTTCCAGGGACGGGGATTGAACCCGGATCGTCTAGATGAGAAGCGCTTGTATCAACTTCGCTTACCGGACAGTCGAGCCTATCGCGACATAATATCTATTTTACAAACACCTATTAAACCAATCGTGACACCTAACCACAGAGGTGTGACTGTTTAAACCAATCGGATTCATTGTTATGAAAACCGGTGAAGGTCGAAATTATTTACGAACACAATAACACATTTGGACCGACTGGTTTATAAGGCTTTGTAACTTGAAATCGGATCTACTTAAATTGTGAGGATTTAACTTAGTTCCTTAAAATGGATGCGGGTCTCTCTCAAGCGAAAAAGGCGAAACTGGCCTATGGGTCCGGGACAAACGGGGTAAGACGTAAATTCATTCATAATAACTGAATGACCTCGTATCAAAGTTATGGGTCTTTTTTTATTTTTATTAATAACTTAATAAGCTCCTTTCTCCGTGAGTTTATAAAGTTAAATTGTCATCGGCATTTATTGCTTTAATACGATTAGTTTTTAAATTATTGTTAGAAGAATAAATCGAATAAAGGTGTTGTGCTTTAAAAGGACCTAAAATATATTACGCGCTATGGGCGCTCGATTCGGTTATTGCATTCACTAAATAAGCTTGAATGATACATATGTTATTTTTTTTCAGCACAGCCTTATATAAACCCCATATGACTTATCAGAACAGTTGACGCCGTAGATTCGGTTCTCCCATTCACATTAGACCTTAGGCAGAATTGCATCATCATTCACCCACTGAATAAGCCTGAATGAAACATATGCTATTTTTTAAGCACAGCCTTATATAAACCTCATATGACTTATCAGAACTTAGACTCGTTCTCAATGCACGAGGATCGTAATGAAATGCGGTGGAAATGTTCGCAACCAGTTTAATGCGGACCGTTTACACAATTCACAACAAATCGTGACTAAATCATGACATTTGAATAGCATTGGTTTCAAGGACATTTGGACGTACAGTGTTCTGAATGAGCGATTTATGAAGACAGATCTACACAAGTTTACAGCCTTTGTTTTGATTATTTTAAACCAATACATTTACATAATTTATCGTGGTCGTTACCAAAATAAGTCCAATACACTCGCTGCGTTCTTCTGCATACATACATTACACGATCATTAAGATGTATTGATTCGTCAGTGCACATGCACATGTAATTAAATCGACTTAACAATCATGCTATTAATTGTTTGACAATAAAAAAGGATGTAGCCATTACTTCTTCCGAGATTAACTCATGTATGCCTAGCGTCTAGAAAAAAAGGCCTTGGCAAACAGCGCAGACCCAGATGAGACGCCGCATGATGCGGCGTCTGCGCTGTTTGCTTAAAGGAATTTCTGTAAGAAATATTCTAAATATAGAAATAAATATACTAGACATCCCTAATTTTGGAAATAAATTTATCCAATTTAGAAGGATGGGAGAGTCCACTAGGCATAAATGGGTTAATCACCAGCGCCGTTCATAGACCGCGGCTACATTTTTTATATGGCTCTCGCTCTGGGAAAACGAGACCTTATGCATGTGCGTAAAGTGTTGTCCACGGTCAGCCTGTGCAGTCCGCACAGACTAATCAAAGAAGACAGTTTCCTCCTACACTGAATTTTCGTTAAGAAGAGACTTCCTTTAAACGAAAAATACCATAACAGCGAAAAGTGTCGTCCCTGCTTAGCCTGTGCGGACTGCACAGGCTCATATGGGACGAAACTTTTCGCAGAGAGATCTTTGTAGACTCCAACGCTCCGTTGTTTGACTCATTCCCGGCCTGAATGATTTCGCCACAGTGGTTTGTTGTGTACATTATAATACTTGGCTTTAGCGTCAAATCACACAAGAGAAACTCTTGATCTTGGCACTTGGTCAGATATATTGGTATTATAACTAATAATATATTGATCGATTCAATCGATAATTGATCACAATTCGTTTGACCAACGCTCTTTTGACGAGGAGCTACCCGTATATCGAGGAAAAGCTCAGTAGATACAACAGTGTCGTACTCGTCAATTCATGTACACATTGCACTAGTCCGCACAGGCTCATCGGGGACGACACTTTTCGCCTAGACTAAATTTTCGTTAAGAATATACTTCCTTTACACGAAACATTCCGTAAAAGCGGAAAGTCTCGTATCTGATTAGACTGTGCGGACTGCACAGGCTAGTTTGGGACGACATTTTACGCATATGTAATAAGCCCAGTTTTCCCAGATCGCGGCTCAGTTAACGTATATAACTGGCTTTATGTCGGTCTACCAGCAGCAATTGAACCAGTTAGTGGTCGAGCTGATTATGGGGCACAAACAGAACATTATGAACGCCTGAAATGCTCTGAATATTATTATATTTCAGTCGTAAAACAATTATGTATGCGAGGCCTACGTGACAGACTTGATGTACGGATATTTTGTTTTAGTATTTGTGTGAAGGCTTTTCTTGTCGAGTTCAAAAAAGGCATTATGGTAAACATAAATTATAATTATATCGGTGCGCTGTCATCGTCCCATCAACATCTTTCTGTTTATCTACATGAATAGGCTAAACAAGTTAAACCTTCGCGAATATTAAGCTTCTTCTATTATTGGTAATTTCTGCGGCGAATTTAGCAAAATAACAAAGGATCACTTAATTCGCGTTTAAGGTCTCATTTATGTGACTTCTACACGTATATGTACTGTTTGATGTGGTCTACTTTTAAAATGAAAATGCCAGTGGTATTTTAGCTGTTCATTTTCATGTAGTCATAAGCATTACCAATAATAGCTTTAACAATGTGTATAGTCGTCGTTGTATCAATAATACCGCGTTAATGGACACGTATACCACACGTCCATAAATGCGGTATTATTAATAATAATACAGATGGCGACAACTTTTTAAATGGGAGAAATTGTGTGGTGATTTTTTTTTGAGCCAGCGGGAACACTGGTATGAGTCTTTCGAAAAAAGGAACAAGCAAATCATGGAGTCGATATGTACATGAAATTTACAATGTCGCAGTACTTTATTAGGCGAAATCCCCGACCCAATTAAGAACTTTTTCTTGGGTGTTTCTTTCATGTCATGTTTTAAATAGACACACTGGTGTTTGTGTGTGCCATTATGGTCACAAACTGTTAACAGTGTGACACGTGTTTTGTGTATCCCCGAGATAGCAATTTGTTACAGGTGGAGAATTCTGTACGAATATATCTATTCATACTGTTTAATATCATGACTATGGCGAGCATTTGGTGAAGCAATTCAGGCGGACCTTACAGGTCAATTATGTCCAATGTCATTATATAATGTATATGAAATTTAGGACGCGCGGCATCTATAACTGTCATCAACATTTTCAGATATGAGCCTGCTTAAAAACGGCCTTCCAAATCAAAGCAATGCTATATTATGGATGCATCATTAATTTTACGCTAATTATATGAAATAAAGTAATACGCTGTCATAGCTTTATATTAATGTTAAAATATCAAATACACTTGAATATATTGTTAGCCATAGGGACCCGGAACAGTGTTGGGATGCCATAAAAAACAATTATAGAAAAAAAAATCTATCATATATGATTTTTTTTTTCTATAATTGTTTTTTATGCAATCCCAACACTGTTCCGGGTCCCTATGTTGTTAGCTTATCTGTCCATATGACATTGGACTTCCTCTGTCAGAAATATGATTAATGTGATGAATACCAATATGGACATATACATACCGGTATCATGGTATGCCAAATTTACCGACGCTATTATTTGAAACGTCCTAAATTAGGACCAATGTTACAGTTTGTCTAACAAAGGTAAAAAAATTCGTCATAAGTGTATATAACTCTTTCAGTGCTGGAACCGAATTTTGAAGGCCTTTGCAAACAGTTTGGATCCAGATGAGACGCCACAGAACGTGGCGTCTCATCTGGATCCAAACTGTTTTCTATTCTGAAAAAAAAATCGAAGAAAATGCTAATTTTAGAAATTCAGCAGACGACATTTTAGCAGACGACAAATTTCCCAGCATGCAAAGGGTTAAAGCACACGGTAGTTTTTCAAAGTCGTTTTGACCTACTATTTGCAACAAAACAAAGCATACACAAGTTTATATACGTACATGCGTTAACAAAGTTATTTGACACGTTCAAGGCCTTTAAGAATAGCAGTAATGTACATCTCTTGAAAGTACTAGCTTTAACCTGACTGTACTAGCTGTACTTATTATTGTGTAACTTTGACCGGTCAAGACGGTTGCCTGAGGTCACTTGATCGCCATAGCAACTATTTTTAAATTCGCCAGTCGCTCACCGCTACCTGCGTCGGGACTAATTTTAAAAATAAATTTCAGTGTGTGAACACTTGCTTGGCTTAATATATTAATTGGTCTCATGTCTATGATTTAGCTACATTTTATGCTTATACTAAATGTTGTCAATATCTTATGCTTATGAATTTATATATTAATAAAGAATGATCGCATTATATTATTACATGTTTATATTTGTGTATAATATATATCTTAACATATATGTATGTTCAAGCGCAAGACTTGTATTAACAGTTATGTGATCTCCTTTTGCTTGTTGGGGCTGTAGTCAATGTGTAAAGATTGCCCCTTCAATTTTGGTTTGGTCTTTTGTTTATGATTTACCGTAATACCGAATAACAGCCTAAATATCGGAAAAGCCCTTAAAATGCGGGCTCGTTCAATAACCGGAATAACGCGCAGTTAGTATTATCGCGTGTATACGTTGTAGAAGGAGAACGGAAGTTCCGTCGGCCACTCGAACTACGTGGAGGACTTTGACGACACCGAGGGTAGCTCCTCCATCCTGTTCTCGGTCCCGGAGAAGATCGGCGCTCTCGCCACGGCGCTCAAAGTGTTCAAAGTGAGTACTCTATTCTAATTGAGATGCGCTGTAATTGTTTACGCCTGTCTTAGTAAGAGCGTGCGTGCAATGGATAGGCGCTTAAAGTGAAAGTGAAAACAGGGCTCAATGCATATGCATAAAGTATCTTCCCAGATTATCATGTGCAGTTCAGACAGGCTTATCACTGACGATACTTTCCGCTTTTATGGAATTTTTCGTTGAAACGAAGTCTATTCTAAACGAAAATCCACTTAAGGCGGAAAGTGTCGTCCATGAATAGCCTGTACGGACTGCACAGGCTAATCTGGGACGACACTTTACGCACATGAGTTAAACCCTGTGTTCACAGAGCGCGGCTCACCTTTGTTGTATTTTTAGACCCACAAGGTGAATCTGATCCATATCGAGTCTCGGCCCTCAAAGAAGAGCGAAGATCAGTACGAGTTCTTCGTGGACGCCGACAACACACTCGGCGGCCTGAAGGACGCCATCCTCGCGCTCAAAGGTCAAGGTTACGAGATAACGTACCTGACCCGGAAACGCCAGCGAGGCTCAAGTAGGCACCTTTTGCAATTTCGCTTTATTCTTGGAAATGTAGGCCTTTTCAATAAAGGTCATTCAAAGGTCATTTTCTGATATACGAGGTCACGTACCTTTCCCAAAACAAAAGCGAGGCTCAAGTAGGCACCTTTTCTGATTGGGTTTTATTCTTGGAAATGTGAGCTTTAAAAAAAGTATCATTTAATGGCGATTGTTCGATAAATAAAACATCTTACTTTAAACATATTTTATTTCCAGATAATGACATTATACAAATATATACATTGGTCCATACATACAAAATGGAAAAAGGGTTAGACCTGAAGTTCTTCAACATTATCGGGGGGTCCTTCCCTTGCGATAGTTTTAACATGTTGTAATGGTGACAGATTTACATAAAATATTAATCATGTCATTTACACAGTATACAATTGGGAACATAAATCTCAATAATTATATTTATTATATGATGACATCAGTACTACTAATAATAACAGTTGTTACCAAAAAAAGTAATACAAATAGTAAATAAATAAAACATCAGCAAGGCTCAAGTATTCACTTTTTGCGATTTATTATTTGAAATTTGAGTAGTTTGCGTCTTTAAAATTAGTTCAATAGTCAAGTTTACGGTGTCACGTATTTGACTCGGCCGGAAATGACAACGAGGCCTAAGTAGGTCTTTGTTATTGCAAAGTTACGATGTCATTCAATTCATTATGTCCGTATCCGCATGTATACCTGTCATTCTGTGTATATGTCTGTCAGTTTTTCATAATCTTGTCCATTTGCAAGCAATTCTTTCTAACGGTTGTTTGTTTTTCTGTCAATTCAATAAAAGGCGTTCATCAATGTGCATGTGCTTTGGCCCTGGTGGTTTTCGTATGTCCGAACGAATTCATTTTCATCTGTATCTATTTGTAAGTCGGTCCGACTGTCTGACATTTTGACAGCCACATGTCGGTCTCTTTTGATTTCAAGAAAGTCTTCGTTTACGGCATAAAATATCTATTTTTGCCGCGTAATTCGAAAATGGGTCTTATGCCGTATGCGACCAGCGTAGCTCCAGCCTGCGTATTCACGCAGTCTGGTCAGACGCTACCCTTTCCGCTTTAAAGTCACGCAATTTTTCGTGGTCCCATTAGTGGACAGGGTAGCTACAAACCCGACTGTGCGAGAACGCAGGCTGGAGCTACGCTGGACGCATATGGCATAAGACCCATTTTTGCATGGCGCGTCTCATATCAGTAAATTTAGGTCAAACCGCTTTAAATGTTCTGAAAGAAATTCTTGTTCGCGCTTATGGCATCCTAAAATGTGATCGCCATTGTATGGTGGTATGACTATGCACGTGAACACGTGCGCATGAGCTTCCTGCATTAAAATACTGTTACAATGGCATGTGATAAAATGCAAGCGTTAAATCCAACACGTGTTTGCATGAGCATCGTGTGATTAATGTAGTAAATGTGATGTCTTTATGATGTTTTTCGTTATAATTAATATGTTATGTCTGTATGATATATGTGTGTTATAATTTATGCATGCTAGGAGGAAACTCCATCTCGATTGACAAAGAAGGTAAATATCCCCATAGCAACCATATCTACACCGTAAGCGCATAGTTATTGAAGTTATGAAGACCGGTGATCGATTGCGGTAGTTATATCTTGATACAGTTTTGTACCAGATTGAACTTTTCGTTTTCATTAAGTATTTTAACAGCAGCTGCAAACAACACAATGCACGAGTTATGTTATCTCCATAAACGTGTGTACATTTTGCAGAATGGTAATGATGTTGTAAAGCTATGGTGTACCGTAGACAACTGTTAATTTAACGACTTGGCGCGTGAGAACAAGCGCTTTACAGGTGAACGAGTATTTTCCGGATAGTAGTATATTCCCTACGTTTTAAAGTACAAATGTGATCGTATTTCGTAACCGCTTAAAAAAAAGAAATAACTTATAAGTAAATATATATATATATATTAATGTTATGTTGATAGTCTAAAACATATGCGACGCATTTTTCATCAGCAGAATACTCGCAAACCAGTACTGAACATCGCTTTCGGTCTTGCATATTAAATTCGTACAATATGGCCGCTGTGTGTTTATTTCATCTCGTCAAATAGTCGGTTCATATTGTCAAAAATGTTCAATTTGGTATTAGTAACAGAAATTGCTGCTGTATGGCGAAAAGGATTAATTAAACATTGATAACTTGAGTTTGCCGTAGGAATTTGGTTTGAAGCTATTTGCACGGCGTACCGCCTATGATTCGATTTTCCATTCTTACCTCCTTTGACCTACAAACGAATAGTGAACTCTCGAAAAAAAGCATTTTAAAGACAAACTGACTTACAAACTATGCGCTTAAGTGACTTCTCATATCATACTTGTCTTGTTTGCCTTCCCCTGCACATATGGTTTGCGGTGACGTTAATTTTAAATACCATGTACTCCGCTTGGTCTTTTGTAGAAATGCTATATCATAGTTTTCTTTTCTGTACTTACTGAGTAAGGAGATTTGATTACTCTGAGATGATCGACATATGAATATTGACTATCTCTTACTATATTCAATTTTGTACCAATATCTATTGACAAATAAAATACAATTATCCAACAGATATCAAACACTTGATATTAAATTTGCTCACTATTCTGATATACCTTTTTAAAATTATATTCGCTATTAGCTTTTTATTTTAAAATATGGACTAAGATGCATGAAATAATGAATCAATAAACTACTTTAAATTGATAAAAAAAAAACTTACTTCTGTAGCCCATTACTAAAAAGGTCAAGTAGTGATAAATCTTAACAATTAACAAATCTTAGCCAATAAAACCGATTTCAAAAATATAACGAAGGTTTTCATTGGTCTATTTTTGGCCTTATAATAAACATGAAAATCGTCGTTTTGGAATTATATAACATTTGAAAATCGGCGTTGCATATGAGATGGATTTTCATAAGATAATAATTACTTTTATGAATTAACACCCATAGCCACAGTGTCTGTATGCGTATTTTCCACATATCTTTCTAGTGTCTGCTTTTTTCTGTAACTGTGCTTTTACTGTGCTTGGAATCTTAAGGTTTCACTTTTCTATTTGGTTAACTTTACTTTCTGCCTATTTCATTAGATGTAGTTAAGTAAGTATATATCATAGAACAATGATTGCCGGTTATTGTATTCTATGTTATTTTCATTTTATTGACGTGGAAACATAATCAAATAATACACGAACATAATCAACATATATGTTAACAGCAGTGTATTCTGATTACCGGTAATCATTCAATTAATTATGAAAGTATAATTGTATAGTTTTAGAACGTATTTATTTTTTTATCTGTCAAATAACTGTCGCAATAATTATGATATTACCATATGCATAAGTAATTATCTTACGCTGATATAACCATATGTATAAATAATTATGTAACACGGTATCTTGCAGATTAAAAAATGTCTTTAAGCGTATGTTTGGGATTCTGTTCAAGAACAATCAGAACTTGAATTGAATTAAAAAAAAAAAAATGGTTTTGCACTGACATGCATTTTATAAAAAAAAATAATTGTGTCAGACTTAAGTTTTCTTGTAAACTTGTATCATACTTACGAATTCGACTTAAATTTTATTGTTTATTATATTTATATATTTTACTTGAGTTTTCTGAAGTTTTATATTCATATACATGTATTTTACATTAAGTGTTTATGTGTAAAGTATTCAACATGTACGTTGAATACTTTACACATTTGCCTTCAATATTCAATAAAAAAGGGAATATAACTGAAAACAACCAACATTCAAAATAATTACGCAATAACCTATCTGGTTCCGGTCTCTCGCGCAGTTCCATGGTTCCCACGGCGCATCGCGGACCTGGACCGTTTCGCCAACCAGATTCTGAGTTACGGGTCCGAGCTTGACTCCGACCATCCCGGCTTCACGGACCAAGTGTACCGGGCACGCCGGAAGGAGTTCGCCGACATCGCCTTCAACTACAAACAGTGCGTATTCACATTGCGAGCGTGTGTGTCGTTGTTTTTAACTACCCAATAAACAACACAAAAACAAGTACCGATTAGCGAAGAATAACATAATATGTTTCTCATTTCAATTGTTTAAATTATGCGTCAGAGTATGTTAGAATTTTCGCACCATCGTTGTTAATCGGCCGATAGACAACTCTCTGTCGTGCCGATGCCTGGCCGTTTAACCACACAGGCTGACCACGCTCGCGTGTATATCAAAATTCCAAACTCATTTAATGTTGGCGAGCTAACATTTTACATTTGGTGTTATGTTGTGTACCAGATCATCAGTTGCGCTAAAACCTTTGGGACGGAGCAGTCCGGTTGTAGAATCAAAGTTTTACTGTGTGCTGATTGGTTCTGTTTATTAATAAAATAATTAACATAAAGACAACATATGTGAGTAAAACTATGCTTAAATGTTTCCAGTGGGACTCCAATCCCCAGGGTGACCTACACGGAAGACGAAGTGAAAACATGGTAGGTATTGATTCCGCCGTTTCATTTTCCACTTTTTACCACATTTTTCCCAGTCTCACCAAACGGCATATTTGTTGATTGTCCACATACATAAAACTTCAATACATATTACCAACCTCGACCCATACAGGTACCTTCGGGTATTGCTGTGTTCGACTGAACAGCCAAAGGCGCAGCAAAGTCTTTAACAGATTGTATTTTCCGTCCGACAGTTCGTTTAAGTTATGTACAGGATTATTATAAAGAATTCAGCCGTTGCCGTAACATAAACGGGTCTGCAACATCACACAATATACAGTTGAATTTTGGTTTAAGCAGTATTTATAACGATATTTTGAACATGACACGTGAATTACATTCTTACAATAATGGATAAGAAAACACGTTGCTAAAAACTTTATTTTTTCTCCATATATGTTCTTAGAGTGTTTAAGAAATTAGAACATGTAACCAGTTAAAGCAATTTCAAATTAAAAGCGAATGATACAGCGTTTTTAAATTAAAGTGTGCGTGAAGTGATAAAACATATATTTAGATATATGAAAGATAGAGCAGGAAGAGAGTTAGACTGAGTGGAAAGACGAATAATTTAAAATGCCAACATGGGAGCTGACGAAATATTTCAATGTTCAATATCCCCAGGGGTACGATCTTTCGGGAGTTGACTAAGTTGTATCCCACGCATGCGTGCCGCGAGTTCAACCACGTGTTTCCGCTTCTCCAGGACAACTGCGGCTTCCGGGAAGACAACATTCCACAACTCGAGGACGTCTCGAACTTCCTGCAGAGTAAGTAGAAGTAACCTCAGTTTGATGCACCAATAAGAATGAAAGGTATCTACGAATAAAGGTCGTCTCGACGTAGTGGATATAGTGTCCTCCTAGCGACCGGGGGGGGGGGCACTGGTTCGATCCCAACTGTGTAAGCGTTCTTTAGAGACGAAGTGACTAACCAACTATGCGTTATGCATGTATGTCCCAACGATACCAAGAACTGGTTCTAGTCCCACCAAACGGGCTTGAGAGCGTTTCAAAGAAGCCGTAGGCGTTCGATACAATAGAGCTAAAATAAATAGGTTTAAACTAATGAAAGGTAAAGTGTGTTAGGCATGCACATTAATGTTGCGTGCGCGGTGAAATGTGTTGCTTATGTCAAATTAAGTGTTTTGCGCATGTACATTCAAGTGTGTTACTTTTATTCGATGAAGTGTGCTCTGAATATCCAATCAAGTGTGATGTGCATTTACAATCAAGTGTGTCCCGTGGGTCCAAACAAGTGGGTTGCGCATGCATGCCCGATCAAGTTCTGAAACAAATGATTGTTTCGGTAATGTTTAAAAAAAAAAGGTTATTTAATTAGCTCAATTTGTCCGTTTTGGCAATTACTTCTTATGAATTTTTGAATTTCGCGTTGAAATAAAATGGAAAAGGAAAACTGAACATTAGTGTAGTATTTGATAACACTGTCAATCTGTTCCCTTCACGCAGGTTGTACAGGGTTCCGGCTGCGGCCGGTTGCAGGGCTGTTGTCGTCACGTGACTTCTTGGCGGGACTTGCGTTTCGCGTGTTCCACTCTACACAGTACATCCGACACTCCTCCAAACCTATGTACACTCCAGAACCGTGAGTACCTGCGTCATCTTTCGTGTTTCTTAGACCCAAGGTCAAGGCTACACTTCAAGGTCAAATGTTAAATACTAGAAATATATGCCTGTAGACTTTGTCCAATATTTAAAAAAATATGACTGCCTTGATGGGCGTATCTTTATTACAGTAACAAAGTTAGCAGGGTTTCACCTAAGTTGTTGAAGGTCGCAAATTCGAGTCTCGCGCTTGACTTCTTCTAATGCGGCCGCTAACTTAACCATAAGATCGTGGTATCGACGTGTGCCAATTGCCTACTTGTCAAGCGTCCATCATATAAACTAGGAATCGGGAATAAAAATGCTCGTCCTTCATGACAGGTGACGCAAACGTAAAAGCTGTCTGTCCGTCTGTCTGTCCGTCCGTCCGAAAACTTTTACATTGGTCATAACTTTTGCAATATTGAAGATAGCAACTTGATATTTGGCATGCATGTGTATCTCATGGAGCTGCACATTTTGAGTGGTGAAAGGTCAAGGTCATCCTTCAAGGTCAAAGGTAAAAAACTAAATCCAATGGAAGTAATAAGCTTTAAAGGGAGATATTTCTTTACAGTACAAATGATAAATAGAAATTTTATTTCAAAGCGGCGCAGTAGGGGACATTGTGTTAATGACAAACACATCTCTTGTTTTATAATCAACCGAAAGGTTTACTGTGAAAAATGGTGTTGGACCGTCCTTCTATTTACACACATCATCTGCTGCCCCACGTGTGCGGGTGAATGTTATTATGACGATAATTTTACATTAAATTTATTTGTTCACATATTCAGTGACAGATAAATAGACCTTGTTTGAAACCACTGAAACAATTTTACTTATAAGACTGAAAGATTGTCATGTTCATTAATTTGAATATGTATCTGGTACACCTGTAAGGATACATTGTTGCACATAAAAATATCGATTCCAAGGCCACGTCTTGTTGATTAAATTAGTTTTCAATGTTTAGTTTTGTGAATAAGCCTTATAGATTGATGTTAAGATCTGGTATTGGAAAGTGCAGATTTGTTTACATCCGGAGAAAAATAGTTTTAAATAGAAGGTAATTTAATTTTGAACAGTTTTTCACCATGGTTTTCTGTCCATAACGCGAATACTTCTAACCACTCAAAATCGAACGTACAACTAGTGGGTCTACAATTTTGTCCAGTAAAACAGGATGTGAAATTTGTTAAAATTAGTTGTGACACTCGTGCGTTATTGCGCCGCCAGTTTAAATCGAATATCGCGTTTCTAATTTTGTTAAGATCTGTCGCCGCCCATTTATTTCCACTCCACAATTAAGTTGCAATAACCATATTTAAGAAGACCTTATATCTCAAGCATAGAAAAAAATTCGAAACCCCAATACTAACCTATGTGTAAAATTAAATACTACAAGTAACGACAGGTAAACGTTATTACCCCAAAGACACCAAGTACTGGTTCTAGTCCCAGGAAACGGACTCGAGAGCGTTTAAATAAGCCTGCGGCTTTCGATGCAATCGAGCTAAAATAAATAGGTTTAAACTAAACGTTATCAATATGACTAATGACTTCGTTCGGGAATCGTAAAATGTACCGTTTCCTAACCTCATTAAGCGACGTCTGCGAAGAAAATCATAGTCACGCAATCCTTCCGCGGACCTTACATTCGCCAGTTCTCGCAAACTGGCGTATGAATACCTCACATTTACTGTTTCATAACCTGTTTCAGTGACGTCTGCCACGAACTACTTGGTCACGTGCCACTGTTCGCGGATCCCACGTTCGCCCAGTTCTCTCAGGAGATCGGCCTGGCGTCGCTAGGTGCCCCGGACGACTTCATTAAGAAAATCGCTACGGTAAGTGTTTTTATTTTACAGAAAGATTCAAAGTTTTCGGATAAGAGAAAGCAGTTCTCTTAAATAGGCATTTCTGGATACTTAAAAATAAACGCGTATTTTCCATTAAGCGTTTTAGTTGACTGAAATTCCGCATTAATCCGAAAATTAATTGTATGCTTACGTGATTGATAGAATGAATGAACCGCAATTGAAATAAAAACTTTTTTTAACTACTCTGCGCTCATGATCAAAACTTATGTTTTTATTGTTGATTCAAGTTTATTGCGTTCGTCATTAGCGCTCTTCAATATTCCCTCTTGTTAGACATATAGATAAACAACTCGAAATTGTAAATCCTTCCTAACAAATCTGAAAACATGTGTAAAACTGCTTATTGCACTTCAGTGCTACTGGTTCACGGTGGAGTTTGGTATGTGTCACCAGGACGACGAGGTCAGGGCATACGGGGCGGGACTGCTGTCGTCGTTCGGAGAGCTCACGGTAGGATTACCTCCCTTTGTAATCGTCTGCATCACATGCAACCTCCGCTCAGAGATTTGACTGGTTCCGGGCATAGCCAGTCAAATACCCTGCGGCCATTACTTACCACGTACTGATGTTCGATTCGAACATATGGTTTATTAAACATGTATCTATTTTTAGTTATTTAACTTATTTTCTATATTACCTGATCGAAAAAGGTATACATAATGAATATTTATGTAGGAAATGCACCGAATGTCATTAAGCTTGAGCGGAATTCTCGGTAAACCCGTGCTACTAGTTTAAGTCCCACACGCGGTGTATGTATATGTATTATAAAAACGGTAACCGGTACTTCAGGACAAATCAAAATCATGCCCCAAATGTGTATTAAGATATACAAAAGGTTCCAAGTTCGCACTTAAGTGCAGATGACATTTAAAACTTTACTGATAAGGCTTGTTGAAACCAGTCCTTAAACGTCCTATGTTTCACTATAGTTAACCCCATATTAAGAAATGGTTATCAAGCTGTCTCTTTAAAGCTTTCGTTACCTTCACATATATTTAAGCCTCGTTCTGGAAAAACTAGGCTTAATGCATATGCGTAAAGTGTCGTCCCCGATAAGCCTGTGCAGCCCGCACAGGCTAATCAGGGACGACACTTTCCGCTTCTATAGAATTTTTTGTTTAAAGGAAGTCTCTTCTGAGCGAAAATCCAGTTAAGGCGAAAAGTGTCTTACCTGATTAACCTGTGCGCACGGCATAGGCTAACCTGTGCGCACGGCATAGGCTAATCTGGGACGACACTTTACGCACATGCATTAAGCCCAGTTTTCCCACAGTGCGATTTATTCACATGGCGGTATCTCTGTTCCAGTACTGTCTGACTGATAAGCCCCAGAAGCGGCCCTTCGAGCCCGTGAAGACGGCCGAGCAGGACTATCCTATCACGGAGTTCCAACCCGTGTACTTCGTGGCGGAGAGCTTTGAGAATGCCAAACAGAAAATGCGGTTAGTTTAAACCTATTTATTTTTAGCTCGATTGCATCGAAAGCCTCAGGCCCATTGAAACGCTCTCGAGTCCTTTTCCTGTTTTGAACCAGTACTTGGTGTTTTGGGGGTTCTAAAGAACGCTCCCACATTGGGGATCGAATCAGTGACCTCTCGGTTGCTAGGCGGACGCCATACTACTACGACACGGCTACCTATTACAAGGAATGCTACTGTAAACTTAATTTTCCCAGTCAAATAACCAATATTTTGCTTTCAAATGACATATACATAATATATTTATTTATTTATTTATTGTGTTAATTCAGTTATTATTATACCCATTGTGAGCAATATATATATAATTCAATTCTTATCAACAAATATATACATGTCCGCATGATAATTCAAATATGTATTATACATACCATAGTTGTTTGAAGGCCTCATTGAAAATAAGATTACCATTGTTAAACTGTTTGTATGACTTTGTATCAATGTGTTGTCTTAATGAGTTACATTCGGAAAATAAAGAGATTATTATTATTATACATACATACACATAAATATATCATCAAATGCAACGTGTTATTTCCTAGTGCGGGTGTATTTGTTTCGTCGGTGGTCGCCATACCGTTCAGGTGGGTTTTCCTTCTGGATAACCCTTGTTTCCCCACAGCACAATACCACACCAAAATTTCAGCAAACAATAAATTGGAGCTATTATTCAAAATCTGTCCCAAATATTGTGAGCCTTGCAAGTTAATATGATATTAGTGCTACGGCACATTCGTTGTCCTCACAAACCCGCAATACAGACCCAGGCGTTGAAGGACTTCATAAAATTCGGTACACACACATACGCACGATGATTTCAATTCATCTGATCTCGACGTCTTATTAAAATCTGGTAAATTGTACCTATATAGCTAAGTAACAGGCCTGTTTTACCCTCTCCCTATACGATGCCCTGCACGTATTCGTTATATGAGCCTTATTCAAAGAAAACTGGTCTTAATGCATGTGCGTAAATAGTCGTCGCAGATTAGCCTGTGTAGTGCGCATAGGCTAATCGGGGACGACACTTTCCGCCTTAACATGATTTTCGTTTAGAAGAGACTTCCTTTAAACGTCAAATTCCATAAAAGCGGAAAGTGTCGCCCCTGATAAACCTGTTCGGACTACACAGGCTAATCTGGGACATAACTTTACGCACATGCATTTAGCCCAGTTTTCCCACAGACGAGGCCCATATATTCCGTCTAATTCTGCCCACCACCAACTGTCCCCGTCTCTCTCCAGCGAGTATGCCTCCACCATTCCGCGCCCGTTCACGGTACAGTATAACCCCTACACTTTCCTTCTCTTTCCAGCGAGTACGCCTCCACGATTCCGCGCCCGTTCACGGTACAGTATAACCCCTACACGCAGTCGGTGGACGTGATCGAGTCCCAGTCGCAGCTGCTCAATCTGGCCAGGAACATCAAGTGTAAGTTGACGGTTTGTAGCCTATTTTATTTTAATATTGCACTCTGGATCAGCAGACGATTTATTTCATAAATCGCATATCTTGAGGAGCATTCCGGAGACAGTCGATGAATCACGAGTGGTCTATATAGTTCGCGCCGTCAAAAGACGTTGTGAAATTTGATACTGCATCTGACGTCTGAAATGGGTCAAGGTAGCCATGCATTTGTCAAAAGGATCTCGTTTCTTTAAATTGCCCCTTCGTAACTTTACAGTTAGGGGTCGTTGCCAAATAGTAGAATGTGGTGACATATGTCTCCTGTCAACACATGACCTGTTGTCTAGGTAGTGCAATGTAATGTTTCGTTATCGTCAGCGTGACCCTGTTATTATCTGTGCCAATCGGTTCTTGTAGTCTATCAGTTATTTTTTGTCTAGATAGTTTTGGTTTTTTAAACTGAACACCGACGCACGTTATTGAGAACAAGTACAAATTGCAGCAGATAAATGAAAAACCGTAATCAGATTTCAAATGGCACAATCACCGTGAGGGGACACAAATGAACACCTCATTTCGATGCTAATAAACCAGCTGGAAATATTCTTAACACATCGAAATGTAGTTGTTCTGTAAGTCTCCACACCTTGACTGTGTTTAATCAATGACTGCTACTGATAAGCAATAGCATGTTCAAATGATAATAGTCTTAACCTACATTATTATATGACCCGTGTCATGCAAAAATGGTTCTTATTCCATATGCGGCCAGCATAGCTCCAGACCAGCCTGCGCATTCACACGGGCTTGTCTGGAGCTAATCTGTCCGCTCATGAGACTACTAAGCCCCGTGTGACATTATAGCGGACAGGGTAGCTCCTGACCAGACGCTGGCCGCATACGACTTAAGACCCATTTTCGCACACAGCGGCTTATTTTCACAGTTATGTTTGTTTACAGCTGAAATGACGTTGCTGGAGGACGCCATTTCAAAGTTCAAGTAACAAGTTCAAAGCAGGAAAGGTACACATAATTAACCATGGGAACACGAAGTATTCGACGAAGTACTACTTTATTTCCATTTTTTGTGAAGAATTTTGAGTGGTTTCCCCATTTTCTGCTTCACAAAACCCCACGCAAATTGATGGAAAATGATAATAATAGAGAACACTTTTTAAACTTGTGTATGTTGGTAGAGGGACATGTTGTAACGTTATAAAAGGATTACTTATACATGTATTTAAACATTATGTAGGTAAAAAAAAAAGTAACCTGATGGTTTTGTAGCTTTGACGATCGTTTTTATTACGACATAATTTGCTCAATTTTCTGTATAATGGGTGTTATTTGTTCCTAATGTATGACAGTTGAGCGACAATATGTGTATGAGATATATATGGACGAGCTAAAAAAAATGTGTACTTTGTATGGGGCATCTTGTTAAATTCACAGACTGTCGTATATAATATATTTGTCGGTGGATGAATTATTTCATGAATATTGTATTATTATGAATTGTATTTGTTTCTATATTTGTTTGTGCATGAATTAACACACGAATATTGCATACAACTGAATTATCCGTGTATGCATTTTTTTATTGGTTCACACGTTGTTATGATTAATATGTGCTTAATTAAAGTTGTAAATCTTTGGTATTGCGTTTTTGATGTTTGCTTTATATTCTTGTTTTGATGCCCCCGGTAGGGTGGCATATAGCAGTGGAACTGTCCGTCTGTCAGTCTGTGTGTCCGTCCGAAATCTTTAACATTGGCCATAACTTTTGCAATATTGAAGATAGCAACTTGATATTTGACATGCATGTTTAATTCATGGAGCTGCACATTTTGAGTGGTGAAAGGTCAAGGTCAATGTCATCCTTCACGGTCAAAGGTCCAAACAAAATCAAAGCGGCGCATTAGGGGGCATTGTGTTTCTGACAAACACTTCTCTTGTTATTTATTGTTAAACAATTTTTATGCGGAAAAAACAAGCATGATAACCGTGATAAGCGAGCACAAATACTTGGGCCTATTAGGCACATTGACATAACGCCTGGTCTGTCGAATGTGTATACAATTTCGATGGTGTATAAATGCATCTCTCCATAAATTCGAGTTTGTTTTAATAATGTCATTGGAAACGGAGTGAGTCATTTGTCTTCCAAGGACCTTTTGTAAGAAGTAAGTCTCTCTTGGTGTTCTGGTCGATTACCGGTATACCTGAAACTATTGTTGATTAAAATATGAGACTATTGAGCATTGTAGTTGTCACTATTTAAGTAGCCTACCTATTTGAAACTACCACGTATATTTCATTGTATGTTTCAATCCTTATGCAATGGCAATGCAAGCGTTTTATGATATTACACCACATCATGGTCGGAGGGCTAATGATATACATAAGTGGCGTAGCCAGAGGTGAATAAGGCCGATACAGTCTATAAAAAGGGGTCAAGAGGCAAACCTGCCCTCCCCTGCTGTCCTGTTAGCGCAGTGGTTGGTACATGCGCTTTTCACCTAGGCGACAAATGATCGATCCCCTCTCCCGGAGATTTAGTTTGGTGGTCACCATATCGAATAAGTGGGGTTTCTTCCGGGTACTCCGTTTTCCCCCACAGAAAAAAGGCCAAACCAAATTGGCAAATCTGTCAGTCAAAACACTAAATAGCTGGAAATTGAAGATATAATTCGGAATTAGTCCTATCTTTCGCGAGTCTAGTAAGTCAATTAGGAATGAGTGCTGGGACACACTCCGGGTCGACACATAATGCAGCCTCAGGCGCGGAAGGACTTCGTAAACTTCGAAAATCACACATTTCTCCTCTCCCTCTCCACATTTAGTTTTTATACAGATCATAAATTTACCTTGTGATTTGAATATTGTTGAACACCCAACCTCAATAGCACACCAGATTCCTTCAAATTCTGTGGATATGCGACCACTCAATAAAAACATTTATATCATCCGTCTTAGTTATTTTATGGATAAAAATTAACAACGTTGGTCTGTAAGCAGGGCAACAGCCTCGTCGTGCCACAGCGTGGCTCCGACGCTATACATTCTGTACATAATTTTCTGAAACCAACAGTACCTTATTAGCCGCAATGTCATCTATATAAACCAGAAGATTCCTCGTCATGGATCACTGTGCGTGTTTTCATTTCACATGCCTATGTGACATTGACCTTTGACCTCTTCATTTTTAAGTCGATAGCGATCTTTTGGTCCTTAAGAAAAACCGGCATACTTTTACATAAGATTATTTGTAACGCGTTCTCTAGATGTTATTTGAAAACGAATTTCATGTTACAAGCCCCTTTTACAGTGACCTTTGATATCTAGACCACAAAATCAACATGCGTCTTCCTTTCCTCCCAGGTAACTAGTATATCAATATGAATCATCGTCATTCAAAGCTTTCTCTAGATATCGCGCGGAAACTAATTAAATGTTAAAATGTCCAGTGACCTTGACCTTTGACCTTTGCACTTCAAAATCATCTGGCGTCTTTCTTGCCTCCGAAGTAAACGCATGGCCGATTATCCGTCCGATTGACGGGCAGGTGCAAAGCAATGCAAATTCACTTCGTTAAAGCATAGTGTAAAGTTTTTAATGTATTTTGAGAACAAATTAAATACAAATGTACATACAACATTAGAAAGTGAACACGTTACTTTGGGTAAAAACAATAGAAGTTATTAACACTTAAAAAAAATCAACACATTCCAATAGGCATTGTCTCGTGTGACAAAAGTCTAAACCGATCCTGCAATGTTAATCGTTCGCTTAAAGCTGGCTTATTACGCTTACAATGCTGCTCTCCCAGAATTGTACACGATCTGGTGAAATTATTGCTCCGTATCTACGGTAAAAGTCTACTAAAACCGCAACGCAGGGGAGATAACTGTCATAAGTTGTCTATCATTAAACCACTCGGCCATCTGTGCTCATACATTGAGTGGTGTATTTTATACATTATATAAGCAATCCTCGTAATGTCACAAAATATAACGATAGCATCAGAACTCTCCAAATTATTCAATCGTTTCGCGTTTGTAACGCTATATAATTTTCAGGTTTTTAAATCGTCAAAAGATGCATACAATGGATATTTTAGAGCATGGTCAATGTTCAGTATTACTGTTTCCTCCCAAATATCATAACTACAAGAAAATTTGCAAATCTGAAACACTTTTTTTCAATTTTGTCAATTTGCCCAAAGCGTGAAAATGACCCTTTAAACGGTATTAACCAGTTATCCGTTGCTCTAGCTCTCGACTTTGGAATCGCAAAAACAAACAACTGCATTTCTTTGTAATGAAGTCTGCAAATGCCTTTAATGAATCGTCCTCACTGTATAGAAACCCCATATAAACAAAGCATATTGATGCCGTGTTCGATTGAGAATATTTATTTTCAACTTAATTTAAGTCAGGTTTTCCCTTCCACTCCACTTCATGTCTCTTCAGCTGAAACCGCACTGATTCCTTTAAGCCAGTTATCTATGGAAGTCTATGAAACTATTCTAACCAAAACTGACAGAGACACGTTAAAATTTCTTTGTAAACAATTGTCGTGCAAAGTACGTTCATAAAGTGCATCGCAGCGATTAAGATATGGGTCTTTTAAAAGTTTTGCAAAATGTATTCATATGGGCAACCCATATTGAACCCTTGTTCATCCCATACGGGCTACATGACGATCGACGGTTAGAATATGCACATATATTTCTGTGTAAGTATATGTAAAACATTTCACACCACCACGGACAAACTTTGTTGAAGGTCACCAGCTGATGTTGTTTACATGTTTTAACTTTATTATTTTTAAATATTTTTATATAACAGACGCTGAACCCATGGGGCGTGGTCAGCTTTGACTCAGGGGACATAATTTGTACAATTTGAAGATGCTACATACCAAATATGAGAGCCATGGGCTTTTCCGTTTCAGACGTTTTCAGTTTTTACATGTTTTCACTACATAAATCAATGTCAAACTGGTGACCCACGGAGCGGGACTACTGTTGACCTTAGGGGCATAGTTTGACAAAATAATGTAAAGGACCTCGTATTGATGCTGCATACCAAACATAAAAGTATTAGGCTTCGCGGTTTTACAGGAACAAGAAGATTGTTAATGTTTTAATGTAAAACTGGGGACCCCAAGGAGGGGGTGGAAGTTTTGACCACAGGGGCACAATTTGAACAAACTTAGTAGGTGTCCTCTAAATGATGCGACATGTACATACCAGATAAGAAAGCATTTGGCTTGCAGTTTCAAACAAGGAGAGTTTTTAAGATGAGCCCCCTTTATAAATCAATGTTAAACAACTGGCGACCCCAGGCGAGGCCTGTAGCGAGGCCAGTTTTAATCCAATGTGCATAATTAAACACAGTGTGCAGAGAAACACAATCTGCTGACCAAATATTAAATTTTCTGACCTAACGGTTTCAGACGATTTTTTTTTTTAAGTTTTCATTTGTAAACCCATTATTGCGCCCCTGACTTAATTTATCAACAAACTACCCAAGAACCATTCCTCTGAAGTTTCGGCAAAATGCTCTTTTTAGAAGGAGATACCGTTTGAAGAAACACACATCACGCACGGACAGACATGCCACTGTATCCCAATAGCTTATCTCGTCTTAGTAATAATATTTTCATGTCCATGTCCTTCTTAATTTGCCAATTCCTCGTACACAATGTAGAAGAAAACAAATTGCACGCAAATACCTTCACTTTTTACCCTTTGCATTAAATGTCTATATCGTCCTGTCGACATATTCCATTGTTAAAATGCAATATCAAATGACAGAAAATGTCGTCTGGACCAGAGCGAAAAAGAATGCTTCTGGGAAAAAAACTGACAAACTTTCAGAAGTGTTTGTGACTCAAAAGAACCCAAAATCCTGAATCCGCCAATGATAAACTCTTTGATTGAGACTATGAGTTAACTCTTTTGGAGAGGTGTTCTCTGTATAGTTAACAATTGAAAAAGACAATATCAGAGCGATTAACTTTTTGACATTGGTGATGTTAGTGCATAAAGCTTTTTTGAAGGGGTTTATACATGCATTCACTGATCGGTCTAAATAAAGCTTAAACATCTGTTGAAATTACATGCCAAACCAATTTACATCGTGTGCAAACAATAAAAAGATCTGCAATAAAGAACTGGGGCTAATACTTCAAATCGTTTTAAGCAGGGAATTAACTGAAATCACTGTCATATATGTGCTTGTATGTTTGATTGCGCATGTTAGCCTGTAAAATGTTCTATTATATAATAAGAGCCGGTGATCAATTGCTTCTATTTAACTTTCATCGGTGTTCAATAGAAAGCGAATATGTATTGAAATCTAAAATGATCACGTTTCGTTTGCCTTTCATTTTCTATTATTGTCCATAAATAAAAAAATTTCATTTTAACTACACACTCCGGGAACGTGCAAATACATCTTGTCTGACTATTATCTTAAAGTTTAAGTTTCCGCCAAAATGTGATTGCCGTATATTATCATTTTTACCTGTCCATCGTGGATTAAACGTAGAAAGTGCACAGATACTGTTGAGGACTAGCAGATTATTGCAGGTAATTTATTAGAAACGGTTTTCATTGAAACGATCGTTATTTACGGTATTTACATATCCAATTTTGCGCTGTTTCTATAAAGTAATATTTCAATTGTCAACCGATGATTCGCGGTACTTCTTTATCACGCAGTTATTAAACGTAAATATTGAGGCATATAGCGTTTTTTATTGGAATGCGTTGGCAATGTATACGAAATGTCTTTGAGTTACTTTTTATATATTTCATCGCATAGATAGATATGTTTATTACAAACAATCTAACAAAGTTTGCTGTTGTAACTGCAATGTGAATTCACATTAAATTGTCATTTTAACACTACAATTTCATTTTTCACAAAATGCCTCCGTTTTAGCAACATATTATAATTTTGCAAAGAGAAATTACGACAATTAACTCAAATAGCAATAAATCATACAGTATTTGAATTCAAATAAAACATTTATATTAAGATCCGTGTCAAGTATAAACAAATATAAATGTATTTATAAGGTGAGATATTCGAATCTGAACATTTTACTTACATTTATTGTAGTATCATTTCTAAGGACTCATGAACGAGTTTAATGTTCATAAAGACATGTGTTTTTCATGTTCAAGCAATAAAACAAGTTTATCGCTTGTCGTTTAATCGACGCCCCTTAGATGTTAAGTTTTATTTACAGTTTCTTATACAAACGCTTTATGTCATCGGATCGCTTAAAACAGTGTTATACGATCTTTACTTACAATGGTTTTTAATAACATATAATTAAGATTTCTTTAAAACTTTGATTGTAGATGGATATTGTTAGTATAAATACGTTTATTTGTTATTGATACCGTTTAATGTTGTCGTATTTACGTTTTAACATACATTTGTCCACTTACTTAGTAAAGCGAGTTTATAAATTTAAGACCATGACAAAATTGTGTTTGTAATTCAAGTAAATTTCATTGAGACAAAAATATGTTCTTAATTTGTTGAATAAATAAATAAACATGTAAATGTCTATTATAAGTGGGGTGAATTTACAAACTGTCTTCAATTTGATGAATTAACTGTTATGCCAAAATACGCTTTGACACATATTTTCCTCTAGGACAAGTCCTTTATCTTTTGTGTGCAAATCGCATTCCGTGTGCCTATTTTGGCAATTATGCAAAAAGCAAGATGAAATTAAATTCACAAATGATGTTGTTATTTGCGCAAATGTAATCCAAAACCACATTCTCTGTGTATCTTCATTTCGGCAGGCATCGTACATGTAGTTAGGTTGAGCTTTCGTACATTCGCATTTAAATATTGTTTATTATCGGTGGATTGCCTTTCATTACACTCCAATAGGTTTTTAGTATTATTCATGAGAGTATTTTCTTTCTTTCTAATGATATTCAATTAAGATTCTATATGAATCTTGATATGAATTTAAATTTCAAAATAAATGTATCATGAATGAATCACTCATCACAAAACACATATAATTGACCTTGCATCCGAAAACTAACGTTTAACGTTGCGTTCGGTGTTAAAACTTAACACAAAATTCAATTTTAGATTCAGAGTCAACGGAAATGAGCTCTTTATTACGAAGAACCTAATCGACCAGCGCCCGGATTTCAAAACGATGTTCGGAACCGGATCTTCAAAACTCCATCAACGTCCGGTTTGACTACAGCGACACCTACCTCGAGAATGAAGAGCTCGATAATCAATTGGAGGAACAAGCAGACGAACTACACCGCGAACGATACTGCGCAGAAGTCGAAGCAGACGAACTTTTAGAGAGCGAAAGATGACGCATATGAGTAACTGCAGTTGAAAAAAAAAAAGATTTTAGAGCAGAAACTTGACGGAATCGACCGACAGGGTCACGAAATCTGCGAACATTAAGCGGAAATGTTCGCAGCCCGTTTGCGTTCGACAGAAGTCGTCTGGTGCAAAGGAATGTATACATGGAGAGTGAGAAGATTACCCGGACGGTAATGAAACGTTAGACGAAATATCAGTCGATATAACAACAGCAGACAACCCCGAAAGGCCGAAAGCATTTCACAATTTGACAATGTTTCTTTTATCCCTTCACAGGCCAAAACCACGGACAGCTCACCACAAATCAAGCGATAAAAAAGAACACAAAATCGACAGACTTATCGCAAACGAAACTGTTACCAAAAGCGATACCGGAAACAGACCGGCCATTCCAAATTTGACTCAAACAAGGCCTAGAGTGGTGTTATCTAAAAGGCCGGCGAGTTACCACGTTGGCAATGCACGAGGCAAGACGCCGCCCGTTGACCCAGATAAGGCTCAGTACGGCATTAATGTCCAGAAGGACTTCACGCGCTCCAGGCGGACACTGGGCGATATCAGCAAGTTGGAACAGGACGCCAAGTACGGCTACGTGAACAAGTTCGAGGAGCGCCGGAAACGCCTTTTGGCCGAGTGTCGCGACACCGGTGCCCTCAATGACAGGATTAAGTACTGGATGAAGGATGTGGACGAATTCAATTTCTCTCCGGTCCGGAAAATTCTCTCGAAAGGATTCTACTACGTTCAAAGGCGTCGCAGCAAATGAACCGGTCGAGGACCTTAGCGTGGTAATTGATGGCGTTCTATATTGGGCCATATTTTTCATACACATTTGGAGGATATTACCTTTTTTTCACTAGTTTAGGTGTGAAAACTGTTATAGCTCCAAAACGGGGCACGCGTGAGGATAATGGAAAAATAAGATTGTATTGCATAATGCGATTACAAACTTCAACGAAAGTTTCAACCAAACTGCTACAAAGTGTGATGTGTGAAGAATACGAAGTAGGTTTTATATTTAACATCATTTAACAAAGAGATTCTACTATAGCTTTGATAAATATTAATTTTGACAAATATCGTGTTGTATAGTGCCACTTTCTTTTGCAAGAGACGTACCTTTATGGATGTCCACGTGCATTAGCTTTTAATATATGAGCCTCGCTCTGGGACAAAAATGCGTTACGTTAAGTGTCGTCCCAGATTAGCATGTGCAGTCCGCACAGGCTTATCAGGAACGACACTTTCCGCTTTTATGGATTGTTTATAATAAAGAAAGTCTCTTCTTAGCGAAAATCCAATTTTGGCGGAAAGTGTCGTCCCTGATCAGCTTGTTCGAACTGCAGTTCTAAACTAGGACGACAACACGTGGGTAGCATATTCTATTCTTGTTTTAAACTGGCGCTATTAAGTTTTGCTTGTTTAATCGATCAATTTAAAGCGTTTTATGGCGAATTTTAAAAATGCCAAAATCAGCAAACAAGTCTGTTTAATAACTATCGACTTGAAAATAGGCAAAAATCGCTTCAAATCAAAACATTTTTTTTATCAGTTTTTTTTTCACCAACTTTACATTGTTATCATCATAGGATTTACTGAAAAAATAATCAAATTGACATGTAGAATAAAGTACCGGTAATACATTAGTTCACATCACTATTACTTACTATGGCTGCCCCTAGCTCGGATTAGTGTTACCATCCCTAATACTTGGTGACTGGGCAAAATAATATGGGTACTAGTGGTAATCCGTGCCTGGACACAATAATATGGGTACAAGTGGTAATACGTGCCTGGATAAAATAATATGGGAATTAGTGGTAATCCGTGCCTGGGCAAAATAATAGTGGTACCAGTGGTAATCCGTGCCTGGGCAAAATGATATGGGTATTAGTGGTAATCCGTGCCTGGGCAAAATAATAAGGGTACTAGTGAAAATCCGTGCCTGGGCAAAATAATATGGGTACAAGCGGTAATCCGTGCCTGGGCAAAATAATATGGGAACTAGTGGTAATCCGTGCCTGGGTAAAATAATATGGGTACTAGTGGTAATCCGTGCACGGGCAAAATAATATGGGAACTAGTGGTAATCCGTGCCTGGGCAAAATTAATATGGGAACTAGTGGTAGTCCGTGCCTGGGTAAAGAAATATGGGAACTAGTGGTAATCCGTGCCTGGGCAAAATAATATGGGAACTAGTGGTAATCCGTGCCTGGGCAAAATAATATGGGTACTAGTGGTAATCCGTGCCTGGGCAAAATAATATGGGAACTAGTTGTAATCCGTGCCCGGGTAAAATAATATGGGTACTAGTGGTAATCCGTGCCTGGGTAAAATAATATGGGAACTAGTGGTAATCCGCGACTGGGCTGAAACACGAAGAGATATTTATTTGATAACAAGTGAATAAAATTTGTATTTTCAATTTATTATTGCATTCCATGATATTGTGTTTTCATTTTTTCAAAGATTAGGTAACAAATAAATTGATGAAATGGACAACCATCGATTTCCAGCGATTGTTGCGCTTTTCTAATTTGAGGGTTTTATCACTAAAACACAAATCAAATAAAGTTCTGGTCAGTAATATGTCATAAAAAGTACATGGTTGTATAGGTAAGAGATTGTTATACCGCAGCGCGCGAACGTTAATAAAGTTTTATTTCATATTCACTATTACAGGACTGTTTAGTCGGTTGCGCGTTATAGCTTTTGCCCAATATACATGTATAGCTCCAAGAAGCGCAGAAACGATACACTATGTTTTCGTTGATTTTTTTTACACACACAAGTTATTTCCCAATATAAAAAGGATATATCATGATAGGTTAAAATCTTCAAAAAGTCTATAACACATTATTGCTTTAGTTAATTTAATGTTTATTTATCTAATATGATCGAATGTAGCAAAATGATACAAAAATCACTGGTTAATTTAGCGAACAGGATGGAATGTAGAACAAATATTTGAAACTAAACATTGAATAACAAAACGTATTTTGGGAAGGCACAAACAATTAAGGTTAATTGGGTTGGTGGAAACACCTTTTTACACCCTATAGCTGAACTGATATCAGCGAAATCATCATATAATAATTATAAACGAAATTACGGGAATATTGGTAGCATTTGTGCGCAGATAGCAATGGGATTTTATGTAAAAATAAAAGAATACACTTTCTATTCGTTTGAAATGTTATTCATTTTGTATCTGTGATTTATTTCTTGTTAAACAGATCAAATATTTTATTACCTTTCACACCACAAGTAATCAATAACTTTCAAACGTTATAACAAGTATACAACACATTGAATTCGGGACGATTATAACCCCATAAAATCCTGTATTTACTTTTCAAGTCTGGCATTTGAAAGTACAAAACGTGCACAATGTCATTGCCTATTTGGTTGTAAGCATTGCGCAAAAAAAACAACAACAACCCTTATTTGTCGTTGTTATTGAAATCTTATCAAGAAATTCGAGAGTCTGTCATTATCGTTAATCAGTCCAATCGTCGAGGGTGCTCTCTGTTTATTTACACCCGGTCATAAATATGAAAGGAGGGTATTATTATGGCTTTAAATATAGCGCATCTCAGGCGAGTTGATTTATGAAAAGCTAAGTGAACAATACCAGAAAAAATGAAGTCAAGACCTTTTCTATTTCAATGACACCATGACGCATGTAAAGATCAAGTGTTTGTGTATGCATAAAGAGTCCTGGTTCCACATTAAAAAAAGAATCTATCTTAGAATTGCAATAAAATGCCATGACTGTGGTGGTTTGGAGTTAAACTCATTGATGAATTTCGTGAAATGGGTTTCTCCTAGTTTAAAAAATTATCATTCTTTTTAAAATGTATTCTATTCTAATCCATTTTCACGGTCACACAGTTCAAACTTTCAATTACTTCTTTCAACATTTTCATAACTATTATTTTGTCATATAAGTTTTATTGTCACTTTCTGATTTTCCGTTAGAGCTTTTTAATTATATGTTCGTACATTTTTATTATTGTCCTTTATTTAAATTATAATGTTTGCACGACACTTAAATAAATAAATAACGTGCATACTGGGATTTAATAAGCCATCTGTGTTGGCGATAGTAGCCTTCTTCAGTATTCAATCTGAACAAACTAATTTCTGAAGCAATTGCAATATGTGAGTGATATTGTAGCGGTATTAATCAGTTATCTGTCGGTATAGCTCTCAACTTTGGAATCGCAAACAAAACAGCAACTGCATTTATTTGGTATCAAGTCTTAAACGGCCTTTAATGAATTGTCCTCACTGTATAGAAACCCCATATGAACAAAGCCTATGGCTTATGGTTTCCGTCGTGTTCGAATGCGAATATTTGCTTTTAACTTTGCAATTCAAGTCAGGTTTCCATTTCCCAAGTGCATCCCAGCATGTCAGATATGTGTCCCGTGTATTTTTTGCCAAAGGAAACCATATCGGCAACCCTTATGGGTCCCATAAGGGGTACATGTTGATCCAGGGGTAGAATTTGAACATATCTTGCACTATGGACATACTAGTAATTTGAGCAAACTTTGTAGAGGACCACTATCTTGTCTGACAGAGGTTATATGTCAGTAAAGTAACCACTTTGGGAGAGGCGATGTCAGTACGGCAATCTCTTTGATAGACGCGATGTCAGTACTGTAAACATATGTTGATTTATACGGGTGTTAGAGGGATGGAGAACGTCGTTCGACCCCTCCCCACTCTATATTCATGTATTCATGTTTTTTTTATAATCATTTTGTTTAACACTAGAAACTGTAAAGTTTATGTGTAATAAAATTATGTTCTGTTCTGTTCTGTTCGAAAATTAACCAAGGTTCGACCATTTCCAAAAGCTTTAAGTCATTATACAGTAACTTGTAAGTTAGCCTGTGTTTCTGTTCATAACGTTCGCACCTTTGCTCATTTTCGTTAAGTATTGTTTTCGTTAAATAAACAATAATAAATTACAGAAAAATGTCGCCTGCACCTAAGTAAAAACAATTTTAATGGGAAAAAACACTGGGAAACTTTCAAAAGTTTTTTGTGACGCAAAAGAACCCAAAATCCTGAAGTCGCGCCTGGTGAACTCTTTAAGAGATGATATCAATTCAGTTAACTCTTTGAGGGAGACTAACGGTATGTCGGTACATTTAAAAATCAGCTCTTTGTAAGAGGTGTTTTCAGTATAGTTAACAATTTGAGAAAGACGATGTCAGTGCGATTAACTTTTTGAGAGTGGTGATGTAAGTGCATCAAGCTTTTTTGGGATAGGGTCTTTAAGGTCAACATTCATTCAATGATCGTCCTAAATACAGCTAATATATCTGTCTTATATTACATGCCGAACCGATCTAAATCTGTTCAAACAATCAGAAAGACTGCAGTAAAGATATGGGGGCAAATCATTCCTATTGACAGTTTTGAGCAAGGAATTAATTGTATTCACTGTCTTATCTGTGCTTGTATGTTTTATTACACGTGTAAAACTGTAAAATGTTCCATTAGATAATAAGAGCTTCTGATCAAATGCTCCTATTTAAATGTCATCGATGTTCAATAGAAAGCGAATATGTATTGAACGATGTCATGATCACGTTTCGTTTGCCTTTCATTTGATATTATTGTTCATATCGATTAAATTACTATTTTTAGCTACCAACTATGAGGACGTGCAAATTCATCTTGTTTGACTATTATCATTTTAATTGTAAATTACCGCCCAAAAGTGATGGCCGTATATTATCATGTTTACTTGATGATCATGGATTAAACATAGAAAGTGCGCAGATACTGTTGAGGACTAGCAGATTATTGCAGGTAATTTATTAGAAACGGCTTTATTGAAACGATAGATCTTTGGGCATTTAAAGAAGTTCACCCAATTTAATGCTGTTTCAACCAAGAAATATTCTTCTTTAAAATTTACATTTTTTTTTCTCAAAATACATTTGTTTGAGCAACACATGATAATTTTGAAAAAGGGAGTGAAATTACGACAATTTACTCAAATAAAAAATAAAACATACAGCATTTCAATCCAAATAAAACATTTATAGTACGATCCTTGCTAAGTATTAAACATTACGAGGATAATAACATTCAAATGTATTTATCTGGTGAGATATTCGAATCTTAACGCTATTATAATATTTATTTATCGTAGTAACAATTCTATAGACTCATTAACGAGTTTAATGTTTATAAAGACATGTGTTTTTCATGTTCAAGCAATAAAACAAGTTTATCGCTTGTCGACGTGAAGTCGACGCGCCTTATATGTTAAGTTTTATTTACTGTTTCTTATACAAACGCTTTATAAATGTCATCGGATCGCTGTAAACAGTGTTTAGTGGTCTTTGCTAACATTCGTTTTAAATAACCTACAACGAAGATTTATTTAAAAGCATTATGTGTAGATGGAAATTGTCAGTAAAAATACGTTTATTTGTAATTTATACTTTACAATGTTGAACTTTAAACGTTTTAACATACAGTTGTCCACGTACCTAGTTAAGCAAAAATATTAATTTTGAGACGTGGACGCAATTATGTACACATCAATGTAATTCGTGTGAATTTCATTTTTACCAAAATATGTTCTATTGTTTTTTTAAATAAATAAGTAAACATGCAATTGTCTATTATTATTGTGGCGACTTTCCAAACTGTCTTTAATTTGATGAGTTAACTTTAATTCCAGAATACTCTTTGACACATATTTGACGTTTGTACAGGGAATTAAATATTGTTTATGATCGGTGAATTTCTTTTCCACAGTCTTAAATATAGATTTTAATATATGAATTGTGATATAAATTTAAATTCAAAAATGAATGTATCATAAGTGAATCACACCTTCGCAAAAATTATATTTGACTTGACATGAAAAAAACTGACGTAGAACGTTTTTTTCGGTGTTTAAACTTAACAGAAAAATAATTTTAGATTCAGAGCCAGGCTAACATACAATGGAAATGACCTCCTTATTAAGAAGAACACAATCGGCCAGCGCCCGGCTTTCAAAACAATATCCAGAATCGGATCTTCAAAACTCCTTCAACGTCCGGTTTGACTACAGCGACACCTACCTCGAGAATGAAGAGCTCGATAATCAATTGGAGGACCAAACAGACGAACTACACCGCGAACGATACCGCGCGGGAGTCGATGCAGACGAACTTTTGAAGAAAGCGAAAAAAGATGCAGACGAGAAACTGCAGTTGAAAAATAAGATAAAGAACAGAAACATGACGGAATCGACCGACAGGGTCACGAAATCTGCGAACATTAAGCGTAAATTGTCGAAGCCTGTTTGCGTTCGACCGAAGTCGTGTGTTGCTAAGGAATGTATCCAGGAAGCGTCAGAAGATGACCCGAATGGTTACGAAACATCAGACGAAATAGCAGTTGATATCACAACAGCAAACGACTCCAAAAAGCCGAAAGCATTTCACAATTTGACGATGTTTCTTTTATCCCTACACAGGACAAAACCGCGGACAGCTCAAAACAAATCAAGCGATAAAAAAGAATACAAAATCGACAGACTTATCGCAAACGAAACTGTTACCAAAAGCGATACCGGCACCAGACCGACGATTCAAAATTTGACTCAAACAAAGGCTAGAGTGGTGTTATCTAAAAGGCCGGCGAGTTACCACGTTGGCAATGCACTAGGCAAAACGCCGCCCGTTGACCCAGATAAGGCTCAGTACGGAATTAACGTCCAGAAGGACTTCACGCGCTCCCGGCGGACGCTGGGCGATATCAGCAAGTTGGAACAGGATGCCAAGTACGGCTACGTGAACAAGTTCGAGGAGCGCCGGAAACGCCTTTTGGCCGAGTGTCGCAATACCAGTGCCCTGAATGACAGGATACAGTACTGGATGAAGGATGTGGACGAATTCAAAATTCTCTCCAGTCCGGAAAATTCTCTGGAAAGGATTCTTCTCCGTTCAAAGAGGTCTCAGCAAATGCAACGGTCGAGCACCTTAGCGTGATATTTCACGGCGTTCTAGAACACACGTGAAGGTTATTACCTTATTTGTCACTATTTGAGGAGTTAAAAATATTGGTCAAAAACGAGACACGCGTGAGGATAATGGAAAAGTATGTTTTGAGTGGATATTAACGACGCGTTGCGTTTACAAACATCACCAAAAAATTAAATCATACTGCCGTTTTGAAGGGGGACAGTCCGTGTGGGCGCCGTGTTGATTGCGTGTTGCTGCCGGGTTTGTCCGTGTTGGTCCACGTAGATGCCGTGTTTTCACCGGAGTGGTGGTCGTTGGAAGACAGTCGACGCTCAAAAATCCCAAAAGTCCACGGATCGTCCCGGATCTTGATCCGGTACTGCCGTATCCATCCGTGCTTATATGGGAATTGGGCTTTAGACTCATGCTGTAATAACAATTTCGTTTATTAGTAACATCATTAGAAATTGATTAAATTATAAAGCGCTTCAAATACAAAACGACTGTATAATTTGGAGTGGTTATGTCGTTTTCATTATATTTTGTTAAAATACGTGAATTGCTTATTATATTCTTGTTTTATACTGGAGCTATTGAGTTCCGATTTTTACATGTGTCAATTTAAAGCATTTAAAGTCAATCCGAATAAAAAAGCATTTGACTTCAGCAAATTATTTTTTATAATGGAGCATACAAATATATCTTTTGCTTATGTCAGTTTTCAGTGGAGTGTGAGTAAATTTGTTATGTTAACTTTTTTTGTTTAAATTCTTAAATCATTTTGAAATAAATATTTTGTTATACATGTTTGCAGTATTTTTCTTTGTTATTTTGTGTTAAAACAAGAATGCCGCATGTTGCTGAATGAAAATGTGTTCAACAAGTCTCCGGAATTTGCTAGATGTTGGAAAACCCACTAATCGTGTGTTACAAACCAAGTTGACCCTTTAAACTCATTTAAAAACCACATACCACATCATCTATAAGCAAACCGGGGTTCGAAACTATTGTTATGTTATTGTATCCGGGACGGCACTTTCCACATACACTGTGTCGTTTAGAATTGTTTCCTTTAAACCAAAAAAATGAATAAAAGCGGAAATAGTCGCACAGGCCAATCTGGGATGACACTACGCACGTGCATGAAGCCCAGTTTTGATCCATGTGCGAATTTGTGACAGTTACGCATGTGAATGTGTATGTATAGACTTTCTTTTCGTTTTAAATGTTATTAGTTTTAAATTGTTGATTTATTTTTTTGTGAAACCCGATCAAATATCGTATTACCTTTCATCCGACAAGAAATCAATTACTGGCAAACGTTATAACAAGTATACAACACATTGAATTCGGGACGATTATAACCACACAAAATCCTGTATTTACTTTTTAAGTCTGGCATTTCAAAAAACAAAAAGTACAAAATGCCATTGCCTATTTGGTTGTGAGCATTGTGCAAAAAACAACCCTTATTTGTCGATGTTATTGAAATTTTATAAAGAAATTCGAGAGTCTGTCACTATTCTCATTTAGCCCGATCTTCTAGTGTGCTCTATGTTTATGTACACCCGTTCATAAATATGAACGGAGGGTATTAGTATGGCTTAAAATAAAGCGCATCTCAGGCGAGTTGTTTTATGAAGTGCTACGCGAACAATATCAGTATAAATGAAGTCGATACGATTTCTATTTCAAAGAGACACGGGCACATGAAAAGATCAAGTGTGTGTTTATGCTCAAAGAGTCCTGGTTCCACATTCAAAGACGCAGCTATCTTAAGATGGCAAACAATTTCAAGAGTGAGACTGTATGGAGTTTAAATCATTGATGAATTCTTTATTGAACGGGTTTCAGTTAGTTGAAACCTATTTTGTTTGTAAATTAAAATGTTGTTTTTATATTTCCACGTTCACGAAGTCCAAACATTTTTTTTTTAAATATTTGTTTCGTCAAGATTATTTTTTCATAAAGATTGTTTTTTAGTTTTCCGTCAGAGCTTTTTAATTGGACTTGCATAGTCTCTTTCAGAGTACACGTCTTTTGTCCCTTGCTTACATTATCGTGTTTGCAAGACACTTAACTAAATAAATAACACATATACTGAGATTTAATAAGCCATCTGTTCCGAAATTGTAGCCTACTTCCGTATTCAATCTGAACAAAATTAATTTCTGAAGCAGTTGCAACACGTGAGTGATATTTAAACGGTATTAACCAGTAATTCGTCGGTATAGCTCTCAACTTTTGAATCTAAAAAACAAACAACTGCACTTTTTGTTATGAAATCTTCAAAAGACTTTAATGAATCGTCCTCACTGTATAGAAACCCAATATGAACAAAGCCTATGGCTTATGGTTTCCGTCGTATTCTAATGCGAATATTTGCTTTTAACTTTGCAATTCAAGTCAGGTTTTACTTTCCACTCCACTTCAAGTCTCTTCAAATGAAGCCGCGTTGATTCCTTTAAGCCAGTTATCTATGGAAGTCTATGAAACTATTCTAACACAAACTTGTGGAGACACGTGTACATTTCTCTGTTCACCATTGTCATGCAACGTACGCTCATAACATGTAGCACAGCAATTAAAATATGCGTCTCATCTAATTTTGCAAAAAATAACCATATAAGCAAATAATATGGAACCCTTGTGTGTCTCATACGGGCTACATGTCGATCCATGGTCTTGCTATGTAGTTCTAAATAAAACATTTCACACCACCACCCGTGTGTGTCAAATTTTGACCACAGGGGCATTATTGGAACAAACTTAGTAATGGACCACAATATGATGTTACATACCCGGTATCACACATTTGGACCTTGTTCTCTTAGAGACGTTATTTGTTTAATTAACTCTGCACATTGGATGTTGCCAGATTTGACACTAGCGACATACTAGCAATTTGAACAAACTTTGTGATGTTATAATCATGTACATGAAATTAATATATAATCTTTAGGCCTTGTTGTTGCAGAGCAGGTTTAAATGTTATTTTGTAATATGTCCGTATAAAAAAGTAACCCTGAGGCGTGCTCAGCTTTGATCCCATGGAATAAATTTGCACAAATTTTTACTGAGCGTGTGGATATACCAAATATGAGACTCGTGCGCTTGTCGGTTTCAGACAAAAAGTTTTTTAAAGGTTTTCTTTATATAAGTTAATATAAAACTGGTGACACCAAAGGCAAGGCCGCTTTCGACCCAGGGGAATAATTTGAACAAAACAAAATTGAAGAGGACTTCTTGCTGCTTCATACCAAACATGAAGTCTTGGGCTTGGCGGTTTCAGACAAGCAGATTTTTAAGGTTTTCCCTATATACAGTTAATGTCTATAAATGAAACTTCCAGCGGTAGTTAAGTCTCTCTCAGCGTTAGCTTCAATCGCGGAATAAGCGTGTGTAGCTGGGGTTCGAACCTACGACACCTGTTATGAAAACCCCGTTAGACCAATACTATATAAATCGATGCATGTGAACATGTGTGACAGCTAACCATGTGAATGTGCATGTATAATCATATATGAACTCGTACTGTTCACTTACGCGATCGTTTATATTGACATGGCGAAAATAAGGCGCATTATGAAATACAACGTTAATAAAACATTCGATTGATAGGTCAGAGGATAGGAAAGTACGGGTATATTGGTAGCTTAAGTGTGCAGAAAGCAATTGTCTTTTGTGTCCAGACGTTTAAAGATGACAATGAAAGACAGAAAAACAAATAGACTTTCTTTTCGTTTGAAATGATATTAATTTTATATAGATGATTTATTTCTTGTGAAACCCGATCGAATATCGCGTTACCTTTCATACCACAAGTAATCAATTACTTTCAGACGTTTTAAAAGCATACATATCAACAACTTCGTAACGATTTCAACCACGCACAATCCTGATTTCCTTTTTTAAGTCTGGCATTCAAACATACAAATAAGTGCGCATCGCAATTGCCTATTGTGTTGTAAGCATTGTGCAAAAAACTACCCTTATTTGTCGTTGTTAATGAAATTGTATCAAGAAATTCGAGAGTCTGACATTATCGTTAATCAGTCCGATCGTCGAGGTTTCTCTCTGTTTATTTACACCCGGTCATAAATATGAAAGGAGGGTATTATTATGGCTTTAAATATAGCGCATCTCAGGCGAGTTGGTTTATAAAAAGCTATGTCAACAATACCAGTATAAATGAAGTCAAGACCTTTTCTTTTTCAATGAGATCATGACGCATATAACGATCAAGTGTTTGTGTATGCTCAGAGAGTCCTAGTTCTTCGTTCAAAAAGCATCTATCTTAAAATCGAAAAAATCGCAACTTTTAACTTTCTGGAGCTAAAATCATGGATGAATTCTTTGTGAAACGGTTTTCTTCTAGTTTTATTTTTCATATTGTTACTCATTTTCATGTTCAAATAGTTTAAACTTTCAAATATTTGTATGCCCCCGGTAGGGTGGCATATAGTCTGTCTGTCCGTCTGTCCTTTTGTCCTTCTGAAATTCAGTCACACTTTGCGTTTAGGTTTTGCGTTTAGGTTTTGCTTTTAGGTTTCGATTTTTTTCCAAAGCGGCGCAATAGGGGGCATTGTGTTTCTGACAAATCTCACATCTCTTGTTTTTAATATTTTTCATAAAGACTATTGTGTACGTTTTTTTTTCAGTATTTTCCGTCACAGCTTTTAAATTGGACTTACGTTCATATATAATATCCTTTTCTTAAATTATCATATTTGCACGACACTTAACTAAATAAATAAGACATATACTGAGATTTAATAAGCCATCTGTGCCGACGCTAGTATCCTTCTTCCATATCGAATCTGAACAAATTAATTTCTGAAGCAGTTGCAACATGTGAGTGATATTTTAACGGTATTAACCAGTTATCCGTCGGTATAGATCTCAACGTTGGAATCGCAAAAAAACAAACAACTGCACTACTTTGTTATCAAAGCTTCAAATCCCTTTAAAGAATGGTCCTCACTGTATAGAAAACCTATATGAACAAAGCCTATGGCTTATTGTTTCTGTCCCGTTCGAATGCGAATTTTTGCTTTTCACTTTGCATTTCAAGTCAGTGTTTCCCTTCCACCCCACGTCAAGTTTCTTCAGCTGAAACTGCATTGATTCCTTTAAGCCAGTTATCCATGGAAGTCTATGAAACTATTCTAACCCAAACTGGTGCAGACACGTTTTAATGTCTCTGTACACAAGAGTCATGCAACGTACGTTCATAACGTGCATCGCAGCAATTAAGATATGGGTCTCATATAAGTTTTGCAAACGGTTACCATATGGGCCACCAGTTACCCTTGGCTACATGTCGATCCAGAGGTATAATTTGAACATAGCTTGCTATGTTAATATATATATATATATATTTATTTATTTATAACATTTCACATCGCAATTATGAGTGCTCAATTTTGACCCCAGGGTCATTATTGGAACAAACTTAGTAATGGGCAACTATATGATGTTTCATGCCAAGTATTAAACATGTGACACTATAGACATAGTAATTTGAACAAACTTTGTAGAGGGACACTATCTGAAGTTATATATAATGTGCATGCATGTGTATTAAATATCAAAGACCTTGGCATTGTTGTTACGGAGAAGATTTCAAAAGTTATTTTAAAATATGTCCATAGTAAAAATGGTGATCCTGAGGTGTAGTCAGCTTTGACTACAAGGAAAGTATTTGTACAAATGTGTAGAGGGCGTCTAGATGATGCTACATGTTAAATATATACAAATTCGGCTTAAAGGTTTGAAACAAACAGATGTTTAAAGACAGACGATGTCAGTACGGCTACCCCTTTGAAGAGGCGATGTCAGTTCAGTTAACTCGTTGATAGAGGCGATGTTGGTACTGTAAACAAAGGTCGATTTAGATGCGCGGGGGGAAGGGCTGTGTAAAATGTACCAAGTCTCGACCTTTTTCAAAAACGTAAAGTCATTGTACAGTAATCTATAAGTAAGCATTTCTGTGGTACGTAACTTTCGCGCCATTGATCCTTTTCTTTGGACATTATTTTCGTTAAAAATACAATACCACGTCTGATAGTAAAGTTCCGTCTGCACCACTGCTGAGCAAAAAACTTGCAAACTATATATAGTTTATATTATATATAATTAGTGGGGGTGAATTTCCAAACTGTCTTCAATTTGATGAATTAACTTTTATGCCATAATACGCTTTGACACATATTTTACTTTAGGACAAGTCCTTCATCTTTTGTGTGCAAATCGCATGCCGTGTGACTATTTTGCCAATTAGGCAAAAAGCAAGATGAAGTTAAATGCACAAATGATGTTGTTATTTGCATAAATGTGTTCCAAACCGCATTCTTTGTGTATCTTCATTTCGGCAGGCTCGTAGTTAGGTTGCACTTTCTGAATTTGTATTAAAATATTGTTTTTGATCAGTGGATTGCATTTCATTACTCTCAAATAGGTTTTTAGTATTATTCATGAGAGTATTTTCCTTCTTTATAATGGTATTAAATTATGATTCTATATGAATCTTGATATAAATTTTAATTCCAAAATAAATGTACCATGAATGAATCACTCATCACAAAAAATATAATTAAACTGACATGCAAAAATTAACATTTAACGTTGCGTTCGGTGTTACCACTTAACATAATATTCAATTTTAGATTCAGAGTTAGGATAACAGCCAACGTAAATTACCTCCTTATTACGAAGAACCCAATCGGCCAGCGCCCGGCTTTCAAAACGATATTCGGAACCGGATCTTCAAAACTCCTTCAACGTCCGGTTTGACTACAGCGACACCTACCTCTAGAATGAAGAGCTCGATAATCAATTGGAGGAACAAGCAGACGAACTACACCGCGAACGATACCGCGCAGAAGTCGAAGCAGACGAACTTTTGAAGAGAGCGAAAGAGGACGCATATGAGAAACTGCAGTTGAAAAATAAGATTAAGAGCAGAAATTTGACGGAATCGACCGACAGGGTCACGAAATCTTCGAACATTAAGCGGAAATGTTCGCAGCCCGTTTGCGTTCGACCGAAGTCGTCTGGTGCAAAGGAATGTATACATGAAGAGTCAGAAGATAACCCGGGCGGTAATGAAACGTTAGACGAAATATCAGTTGATATTACAACAGCAGACAACTCCGAAAGGCCGAAAGCATTTCAAAATTTGACAATGTTTCTTTTATCCCTTCACAGGCCAAAACCACGGACAGCCCACCACAAATCAAGCAATAAAAAAGAACACGAAATCCACAGACTTATCGCAAACAAAACTGTTACCAAAAGCGATGCCGGCAACAGACCGGCGATTCCAAACTTGACTCAAACAAGGCCTAGAGTGGTGCTATCTAAGAGGCCGGCGAGTTACCACGTTTGCGACGCACGAGGCGAAACGCCGCCCGTTGACCCAGATAAGGCTCAGTACGGCATTAACGTCCAGAAGGACTTCACGCGCTTCCGGCGGACGCTGGGCGATATCAGCAAGTTGGAACAGGACGCCAAGTACGGCTACGTGAACAAGTTCGAGGAGCGCCGAAAACGCCTTTTGGCCGAGTGTCGCGACACCGGTGCCCTAAATGACAGGATAAAGTACTGGATGAAGGGTGTGGACGAATTAAAATTCTCTCCAGTTCGGAAAATTCTCTCGAAAGGATTCTACCACGTTCAAAGGCGTCGCAGCAAATGAGCCGGTCGAGCACCTAAGCGTGATAATTGATGGTGTTCTATAGGGCCATATTTTTTATACACAATTGGAGCTTATTTTTGACTAGTTTAGGTATGATAACTATAAAAACTCCAAAACGAGGCACGCATGTGGATAATTGAAAAATAAGATTTTATTGCATATTGCGATGACAAACTTCAACGAAAGTTTAAACCAAACTGCTACAAAGTGGGATATGTGAAAAATACGAAGTAGGTTTTATATTTAACATCATTTAACAATGAGATGCTACTATTCAAAGCTGCGATAAATATTATTTTTGACAAATATCGTGGTGTATAGTGCCACTTTCTTTTGCATTAGACGTACGTTTATGGATGTTCACGTGAATTAGCTTTTAATATATGAGCCTCGCTCTGGGAAAACGGGGTTAAATGCGTAACGTTAAGTGTTATCCCAGATTAGCATGTGCAGTCCACACAGGCTAATCAGAAACGACACTTTACTTTACGCGTTTATGGATTGTTTATAAAGAAGGTCTCTTCTTAGCGAAAATCCAGTTTAGGCGGAAAGTGTCGTCCCTGATCAGCTTGTTCGAACTGCAATTCTAAACTAGGACGACAATACGTGGATGGCCTATTCTTTTCTTGTTTTAAACTGGCGCTATTAAGTAGTGCTTGTTAAATCGATCAATTAAAAGCATTTAATGGCGAATTCAAAAAATGTCATAATCAACAAACAATTCTGTTTAATAACCATCGACTTCAAAATTGGCAAAAACCGCTTCAAATCAAAACAGTTTTTTTATCAGTTTTTTTTTTCACAAAGTTTACATTGTAAGCATCATCGGATTTACTGAAATAATAATCAAATTGACATGTAGAATTAAGTACCGGTAATACATTGGAAATAAAATTGTCATTGTATTTGAGATGTGTTCACATCACTATTACTTAGTATGGCTGCCCCTAGGTCGGATTAGTGTTACCATCCCTATCACTTGGTGACTGTGATATATATAGATCGCCGTGGCCTAGTGGATATTGTTTCCGCCTAGCGATCGGGAGATCACGGGTTCGAACCCCGCTCGGAGCCTTCCTTTGATCTCCCCCAACGACACCAAGTACTGGTTCTAGTCCCAGGAAACGGACTCTAGAGCGTTTCTATAAGCCTACGGCTTTTGATGCAATCGAGCTAACATAAATAGGTTAAAAGTAAACTTGGTGACTGGGCCAAATAATATGGGTACTAGTGGTAATCCGTGCCTGGGCTGAAATACGAGAGATATTGATTTGATAACAAGTGAAAAACGTGTTTATTTTCAATTTATTATTGCAACCCATAATATTGTATTTTCATTTTGTTAAAGATCAGGTAACAAATAAACTTATGAAATAGACAACTTTCGATTTCTAGCGATTGTTGCGATGTTCTAATTTGAGGGTTATATCACTAAAACACAAATCAAATAAAGTTATGGTAAATAATATGTCATTTCACGATGTGTTTGTGAAACACGATGTCCCCTTTCGAGCGATTTTGACCCATATATTTGACCTTTGACCTTGGAGGATGACCTTGACCTTGCACCACTCAAAATGTGCAGCTCCATGAGATACACATGCGTGCCAAATATGAAGTTGCTATCTTCAATATTGCAAAAGTTATGGCAAATGTTGAAGTTTGACGCAAAACAATAAACCATCAAACAAACAAACCAACACGCCAACAAACAGACAGGGCAAAAAAAATATGTTCCCCAGTATAGACTGGTGACATAAAACGTGCATGGTTGTATAGGTAAGAGATTGTTATACCACAACGCGCGAACATTAATAAAGTTTTATTTCATATTCACTACTACGGGAGGCGGAAAACTACAACGGGCGAGGCATGGTATAGGGGTGATAACCCAAAAAAAGGGTTAGGGTAAGGGTTTGGGTTAGGGGTCGGGTTAGGGTTAGGGTTGGGTTTAGGCTAACCCAAACCCTTACCCGACCCCTAACACTAACCCTAACCCTAACCATAACCCTCTAACCCCCCTTGCGCAATACCATACCATGCCTCGCCCGTTGTAGTTTACCGCCTCCCCACTATTACAGGACTGTTTAGTCGGTTGCGCGTCATAGCTTTTGCCCAATATACATGTTTAGCGTCAAGAAGCGCAGAAACGATACACTATGTTTTCGTTGACTTTTTTACACACACAAGTTATTTCCCAATATAAAAAGGATATATCATGATATGTTAAAATCTTAAAAAAATATATAACACATTATTGCTTGAGTTAATTTAATGTTTATTTATCAAATATGATCGAATGTAGCAAAATGATACAACAATCACTGGTTAATTTAGCGAACAGGATGGAATGTAAAACAAATATTTGAAACTAAACAATGAATACCAAAACGTATTTTGGGAAGGCACAAACAATTATGGTTAATTGGGTTGATGGAAACACCTTTTTACACCCTATAGCTGAACTGATGTTAGTATCAGCGAAATCATCATATAAGAATTATAAAATATGATAATTGTGAGCAAGATCAATTGGAGTTTGCCGATCCGTCTTACAAAAAGTATTTGACCATATATTTTCATAATGTACCACACATGTTTTTACATTAAGTAATATCTTTTGCTTACGACAGTTTTCAGTGGATTGTGTGTAAAATTGTTATGAAAACCTGTTTACTTTAAATTCTTAAATTAGTCCGAAATAAATATTTTGCAATACATGTTTGCGGTTATGTTTGTTTTTTGAGTTGACATACGAATGCCGCATGTTATGTTACTCATTGAAAGTGTGTTCAACAAGTCTCCGGAATATGCTTGATACTGAAAAAACACTAATCTGGGGTTACAAACCATGTTGACCCTTATAACTCATTTTAAAATCACATACCTCTTCATCTATAAGAAAATGAATGAAACTTTCAGCGCTTGTTAAGTCTCTTAGCAAAGCGTCATAGGCGAAATAAGAGTGCGTAATCCGGGGTTCGAACCTACGGCACCTGTTATAAGAGCCCAGTGAGTCAGAACTAGACTATATGAGTCTCGTTCTGGGAAAACTGGACTTTATTCATGTGCGTAAAGTGTCATCCCAGGTTAGCCTTTACACTGCGCACAGGCTAATCAGGGACGGCACTTTCCACATTAACTGGAATTTTGCTAAGAAGAGATTTCCTTTAAACGAACAATACAATAAAAGCGGAACGTGTCGTCCCTGATTAGTCTGTGCGGACTGCACAGGCTCGTCTGGGACGACACTTAACGCACATGCAATTAGCCCGGTTTTCCAAGAGCGCGGCTCATATAAATCGATACATGTGAAATTGTGCGACAATTACGCACGTGAATGTTTATTTATAATCATATATATATATATATATATATATATACACGGATTTTACTTTTTCAGAGGTAAAAGTATGATAACCTATTGTTTGTTATATCTCTGTTCAAGTATTTTAAGTATGATATTTCACATAATATAGCATAATCAAATCATTGTGTATTCGCGAATTTAGGTGAGAATCGGAA
>VMBQ01003259.1:96002-108021 GCA_007657795.1 Dreissena rostriformis
ATATAACAGTTTAGTATCAACTAATCAATTTGTTTTTCAACCTTTAGTGTTTTTATATTAATTTCAAATTAATACTTGATTAAGAAACATAATTAAAATTACAGTTTATGGCAAAGCAGATATGAACTGTTCAATAAAAAAAAAGTGTACCACGGCCTGACTTTTTTTAAAGTTTTCTTCTGAATATCTTCTGAACTACTTCATTTAAATTAAAACTCAATTTAAATGAAGTAGTTCAGCAGATATTCAGTTATGAAACCTGTACCTGTCCTATTGTGTTTGAGACTAACAAAGAATGTGCAATATAATTATTATCATTAATGCATTGGTATCAACGAGCATTGTATTAAATTATCAAACAAACCACATTTAATTGAAAATTCAATATGTTTCACCTTTTTATTAAATTTCATTTATTTTCATTTCATTTTTAATTAATTTCCATGTATTGACCGTATCGGCTAATTAATATACGCCCCGCACCGCCTGGTATAAAGTATAAAGGGACATGATGAAATAAACATGTACTGAAACTAAATTGCTACCGCGTAAAATTGTTAATGGTAATTGTTTTCACAATTTACTCGCAATAAGTGCCCACCATTTGCATTAACATTTTCATAAGTAAGAATTTTTAACAGTTTGTTTACACTTATTGTTTTCAAAACAAAAGGTGTGATGATAATCAAAGATCTGGTTCTTTCGGCTCTACTGTAATGCATGAGTCGTAATCTGACGTATGTTTTTTTCTAAAGTTTCAATGGGTCAATACTTTCCTATTGATTGCATTTATTCCGGTGTATAAAGTATAAAGGGACATGATGAAGTAAACATGTACGGAAATTAAATTGCTACCGCGTAAAATTGTTAATTGTAATTGTTTTCACAATTTACTCGCAATAGGTAATTAATTGCCCACCATTTGCATTAATATTTTCATAAGTAACACTTTTAAACAGTTTGTTTACACTTATTGTTTTCAGAAAACAAGGTGTGATGATGATCAAAGATCTATCAATAAACAAAGATTAGCGTTATCGGGTTTTCACGGAAATTCGCCCTGCGACGAGATTTTAGTCATCTTATCCCGATAATCTTATCGACACATGTGGTGTCACAGACAAAACAGTAAACACTCCTTATCCATAACAGAAACAGTCAGAGCAGTTTAATATAAATTCTTCAAGTGTATTTCAGCCGTTAGTTTATAATATTAATTTTAAAATGATACTTGATTAATAAAATAAAATTACAGTTTAAACCAAAAGGCAGATATGCACTTTTCAATAAAAAAGTGTGCCACGACCTGAAATCGTTTAATGTGTCTCTATTGAATATTTTCTGAACTACTTCAGTTAAATAGGCTAAATTTATGTTTGACTATTCATAATATCGCAACATCCGGGCACTTGCGTCAGTTAGAGTTACATGCCCCTTGACGACGGTGAAAACAAAAGCGCTGTCGCCATTTTATTTGCATTGAAATAGTTAACACTGCTTGCAATTTTCTTAAGTTAAGACACATCTTCGCGACCATTTTTTTAGAACAAAAATACTCAGAAATAGAAATTCTTTCAGAATAAATTTAATTTAATGAACGAACACAAATAAGGATGAAAACAAACAACCAATAGATTATATATACGCAACATATAGTAGATTTAAATCTATAAGCCAATTCTCAGTAATAAGGAACATATTTCATTTTCGATGTCGCTGTAGAATGAAACCAAACTTGCTTTCACTTGAGAGATGTTCTATTGATATAATAGTATAACCATATGTATTGGAAAAAAACAAACAGTTTCAAATGTTATACGTCTATTTTATGTTAGTGAACTAACTGCGAATGTTAATAACAATGATACTTTCGTTACTTGTCGCCGGTCGAATCAGATGTACTCAATACTTAACAAGGACTGATGGAATCGGATATAACACATTCTAACCTAGGTTACAATGAAATATACCTTTTATAAAACTATAAACTTGGTGCATGTATTACTGTCAGTTTATATTTTATGTTTAATAGTGTCGCTAAAAGTATGATACCAACGTTACTGAGTCTTAGTTCTTTCAATAATCACATTTATCTGCATTATAAACTTCACATAAAAGTGTTTCATACTGACAACAAAGACTTATAAATAAAATGAATGCACAAATCAACGCCGTTGATTTATTTTTTCCAGATAAATAAGCCAATAACACTCATTATCTGGAATCGTATATTAAAGCTCAATACAAACGTGACTGGGTTTATGACAAATTGATATAAACATAAACTGAAATTTAGTAAGATAAATGCCTTAATATATAACTATATTTCTAAAACAGTGCAAACATCTAAAATGGATGTTTCATTTATGATCTGATAGTTCATTATTATCATTTGAAATACATACGTTACCAATACATACGTTACTACATAATTTCGCAATCGGTTTAAGTGTTGATTACGTAGTTAGTGCGTCATCATTTTAGTAAAACGTCATCAAGTCCACAAATTCCTTGTAGTTGATTTTTGAGAAAAGTTATTTCGAAGTTGTCACTATATAAACTAATGAGCAAAAACAAGGAGTTTTCCCTAGCCACTGGATCTTAAGGTAAGATTTGTATTTTATAATTTTGAAGAAAAATTGTTTAAGAAAATCACTTCCGGAAATATTTTTTCTTTATTAATTGCAATAAGTTTGTAATTTAGACCTACAATAAACACGTGGCATGCCTTACATAAAACGATACCTACGTTACTTAGTAGTAACGTAGGAATCATTTTATTAAGATTTATTTTTTATGTCAATAAATCACTTTCAATGCAGAAAAATAAATTGTCATTAATCATTCCATAGTTAATCATTAATCGTTAATCATTAAACCCGCAAAAATATTGATCATTGATTTTGAATGGATGGTTGTTTTGATAATATACAGAAATAACCCCCATTTCTGTTCTACCATGAAAAACATTTGGGATATTTACACCATTTGCTTTCAAGTACACAACTATAGTCTTTTAAAAAAATCAAAATAGAAACGAATACTTTATAGAATATTCATTATCAACAATTTCCATTTTACAAGTTGATTCTTTTACGCATGACTGTACATATAAACACATACTAAAATTTGTAACGTAGGTATCATTCTTACGTTACATAATTATGTTATTGTTTTAGATGGGGAAATCACGAGCGGAAATACAACGAGAATACCGTGAACGAAAAAAAGCTAAGTTGGGTGAAGACTATCACAAAGCAGAACGTGCGCGAGTTAGAAAATATTACATTCCAGCAAGCGAACTTAGTAACAAGAAAAGAAAAGAGAGGAATGAAAGGGTTAAATTACGTAATAGATTGTGTAGAGCAAGACAAAAAGAAAAACAAGAATTGCTGCCTAACCCCGACATTACAAGTGAAAGTGGTTATGGTAGCCTCAGTGACTGCAACACACGAGCTGCTGTAGTGAGCAGAGACAAGATGATTGTATGCCTGCCCGCTGTAACAGTTGCTGCAAGAGGCAATGGGACTAGAAAAATAAGGGCAAGAGCCTTGGCAAAAGCGCACAGGTCAATAACTTCACTTCAAAAGCAGAAAAGGGAATTAGAAAGAAAATTGAAAACCAAGTCTAAGCAGCTTGAAAGGTTCCGAAAGAGAATGATGAAAATAAAAAACCCAAGAACAGAAGAATCACCTGCAATACATGATCCGATGTATTCTTCTCCAAAATCCAAAACAAACCATGAATTACAGATGTTAAGACTTACACCAAAGAGGAGAAAACAGGTAGCAAGAAAACTCTTGCTCAAGAACGTGTTGGTTGCTGAAATACAGAAGACAAGGGAGTCATGCACTAAGAAGAAACGCAACATTTTGCATGAAGTTGTTGCTGGACGAATAGCAAAGAAATATCGATGTATAAAATGTATAAGTCATGAAACTGGATTATCCAGAAGGTCACTAGGTTCGAGCAATTCCAAAACTCTACGTCATAAGAAAGAACAGAGAAAGAGCATTGCCAAGAGACTAGCTATGAAAGTGGAAGAATATCTAAGTAGAGAAGATAATTGCCGCGTTCAACCAGGAAAAGCTGATGTGAAAAACAGAAAACAGACGAAAGTACTTACTGATTACATGCGGAACCTTTGGCAAAAGTACACCGCCGAAAACCCAGAAGAGAAAGTGTCATTGGCGACGTTTTGCCGTCTCAGGCCGCGAGAAATATTGCTAGCCAGATTCATTACTAGAAATGCATGTCAATGTCTGAAACATCAAAACATGGCACTGAAAGTCCAGGCGATGCGGAAAGTAGGTGTTAAGATAAGCGAAAATCCTGAAAATCTATGTGTACACAAGGGAACTGTTGAAGTTCTGTTCAATTCAGTAGACATTTCAATAACCAAAATACGCTATCGGCAATGGAAAAGGGTAGAACTAGACAAAAAATCGAAGATGATGGTTGTAGAATCTGAATTAGAGAAAACAAACTTCATTACGATGATCAAAAATGAAGTGGCCGACTTTTGCGAACATGTTACAAGATTGCGAACTCAATACAAACAACTGAAAACAAATAAGGAAAACCTGCCAGATAACCAAGTAATCGTCCAGATGGATTTCGCTGAAAATTACACTTGCCGAACTCCTGATGAAGTTCAAACAGCATATTGGAGTTTAACGTCCGTCACATTGCACCCCACAGTAGTGTACTACAAAGAAAACGGCATGCTGAAACATCAAAGTTACGTTGTCATCTCAAACACTCTGACCCACTCAGCGAGTACTGTTGTTGCGTTCATGGACACAACTGTTCCGGAAATAAAACGAATTTGTCCAAACCTGGAGCGTATTCATTATTGGACAGACAGTCCGTCGAGCCAATACAGGAATCGATTCATGTTTTATACCATGGCTAATCACAAAAAGATNGGGTCAAATGTGGTCAAACGCTAGATCGCCTGTTCAAGTCCATAGTACTTGGTTTTCGTGAACTCATGTGAGCGCTTAATGGCAATCCTGGCCCTCATTTTTCAATATGAAACACGTGTAAGTACCTTTAGTGCTCCGTGTCGCCTCTTGTACTTCGTCCATACGTTCCTGCGTACGCTCCATCCGGACTATCTTCTGCAGGAGCTGATCCTCATAGTGGAACCGGCAGCACTATGGTTCCCGGCCTACACGGGAGGCCGCTTCGTGCAGGCATACACCAATTACAACTGCACCAGAGCGCAACATTCGTTGCTTCACAATGATGTGGGATGGTGCTTGCGTTGTTGTAAATATATTGTGGTTGCAATGTGAAGAAACACATTTATTTGCATTCGAAAATGCATAATGTTTGTATTGTGATGTATGTGACCTTAAAAGTATTTCACAAAATATAGTTCACTGATGTTTTGTTTCCAAAATTCAGAAAGTTTCCGATTTCGTGCCCGCCCTTGTAATGAATAAGATAATAAACACAGTCTCTACGTTATTAAATACGTTCGAAGTTTTAGTTGTAAGAAATATGATCCTAAATAATACTGTTAAATAAATGCACCACCCCTCGATAGAACTTATGTGTCTTGCCATATTTTTTGTGTTTATTTGTATTTGTATTAACCAATTGACTTTTATGTTACAAAATGTTATGTTATTATTCGTATTAACGTGACAGAAAATATATCGTGTATATTTGAGTATTAAGACGATGTACTGTTGTATAAGTCTGAATAAACTGTCTGTCTGTCTGTTTGTCTGTCTATATTTAACCATTCTTTGTTAATCAAACAAAATTTGATGATGCCATGTTCGAAACGTTTTTGTACCGGATGTTTATATTCTATTGTAATACCGTGTACAATAATTTCCTATTGTTGGATGACGTTTTATACAGAGCAAGCACTTACCAGACCAAACCAAAATTGTCAAAGAGTGAACGTAACATACATCAGTATTAAGTAATCACCTACGTAGTATAGACTCAAACATATCGGCAAGAGTCTATTTGTAATCTGTTTAGTTCATGATAAATGAACTGGCTTAAACACTTTAAACACATTGTCCAGGTATTTCCAAATATTGAATAAGGTTTTATACAGTTCATGTACGGCCTTTTAAACTCTGGCTCCACTCCTTAATTTCTCATTAAGGTGAATCAATTTTGGGCCATTGAAACTTCTGGAGGTGGAGCTTGGAACCGGAAGTAGGTTAAACGTAAACAACAAAGTTTACAAGTAGGTCTTAATTTGTTTATTAATTTGGCAGACACACAGACAAAACGACGTCAAACTTCTCTTCGTGACTAAATTGCGTCTGTTTTAAATAAACCTTTTTTATATTTAAACACACTTTTGACTGGTCGCATGTGAAAAGTAAGGTTCATCTACAAAGCAAAGTAGCATGTGTTATATTGCCCGCATACATACAGCACATGTGAGAATCTTATTTCCATCGTATGGCGGACATTTCAGAGCACCACATGACGGTTTCACAAAATAAAACAAAGCTCCGTTCTGGTCCACAGCGCTGCTCCCTTGAGCTGCAGTAGCCTCCGCGTCTACACACACGTATTCCTTACTGCTCTTCTGTGAATAATGCCCTGTCATCAAGTACCCGTGGTACTCCAGCCTCCATCCGTCGTAGCAAACCTTCCTGGCCGGGATCATCATGGTCGGTCCGCTGGCTTGGCACACGGCACACGGGGCCTCTTGGTCATGCAGATGTTGCAAAATACTTGCACCGGATGTCTCGTACTCGGTACCATAAATCAAGGCAGTAGAACCTGCTGTTGGATTTCCTGCAGCCCAGATAGGTTCCTTAGGTAGACAAAGGTAGTTCGCACCGCTTCCAGTTTGGTCATAGTGGCCCCCCGCTAAAAATCCATCGTAGAGATATACTGATCCTGTGGGGCAAGTAGAGCGACCCCAGCGGGTATATACAGAACCAAACACACGCTTTTCTTCCTTGTCTTTCACTTCTGTTTTGCTGATGGCCTCTAAAATCCCCTGATCGAATAGTGCTGGGAAAAAAAACAGTCGAAACACGTCAATAGTTCTATACTCATTTATAGCAATTAAGTCGAAAACTAAACAATAAAAGCCTAGTTAAACAATGTGATATTTCATTCATTGGCGATGTATATGAACTAAGCAAATAAACGAACAGGCACACGTCCTCCTGTTTCTTAGAAATGTGCTACCCTATTGAGCATGTGTTATAACTCTGTTCTATAAATTATTCTGTTTATTCGTCGCGTACCTGACGTGTTCCGTGTCGCCTCTGGCACGGCGTACTTATGTTTATGTAACTCTCCATTTGCTACATTTGCTACACAATTGAGCATGTGTTATATCTTCGCCATATACACTATTTTGTGTATTCTCCGCCTACCTGACGTGTTCCGTGTCGCCTCTTGCACGGCATCCACACGTTCCTGAACAAGCTCCATGTTGAACTCCATCCGGACCATCTTCTCCAGGAGCTGCTCCTCGTAGTGGAACCGGGAGCACTCTGGTTCCCGGCCTACACGGGAGGCCGCCACGGGTATCCACAATGTGACCAAACAGACGACGTTCGCACTGAACATCTTTGAAACAGCTAGAGCGCAAACAGTCTGCGTCTCGTTTTCTTTCCTATATAGCTGCTTACGCCCCTCGTGGAACACGGATGTAGCTTACGGGTCTTTTGTATAGAACATCATTAAGTCCACACACACTCAAAGTAATTCGGATACTATCTCAAACATTTATTTATGCACAGATCAATTGTTCGGAAGCAGTGTTTTGTGAACTGAGGTCGCCAAAGTCGTATCGTCAATTTATACGTGCTCTGGTTTTATAAATTATGTGAGAATTTCTAGAATATGGGTTATGTATCGAGAGAAAGATTCCATAATAAAAATCACAAGGTTTTCTTTGAAAATGTTTATGACACTTTTTGTCTCCATGCATTTAAAGAAATATGCTTTTTAACATATCATACCTAATGTTTTATAAAAACGATTGGTACGCCCGCGAGTTTATGTTATCGTAATCGGTTAAGATTAATGGTTTTGAGCAATGTCTGTAGATTCTTCCGGGTAACTATCGTTGACATCGGCAGGTGTCATGATACGTATGATTATAAATGTCGGCAATATCTTGTAACAACGGTAGAAATGTACGTGTCTCCTTGTACGAAAAATAGCGCAACAAGTCTTGATAATCAATATGGACATTTCTGAACTAGACGCTATCTTTTTATTTTGAGTATTAATCATAAGTATTGTAATTATTATTATTATTATTATTATTATTATTATTATTATTATTATTATTATTATTATTATTATTATTATTATTATTATTATTATTATTGTTATTATTATTATTATTTATTTTTTCATTATTATTATTATTATTTTAAATTATCATTATTAATATTATTATCACTATTCAAGCATTATTTTTATATTTATTTATATGGTTATTCTTTTTTAATATTTTCTTATTGTTGTGTACAATGTGACTATATTTTAATACGTATGAAGGTAATATAAAAATAAAGAAGTACGTTTGTATGACAATTATATGCTTACATTTTATTTTCATAAAATAAAGGTAACAATTATTATAAGTATTAACACTTCCTTTAACTNATTATATCATAATATATGTGTCTTAATGTGTTTATGTTATAATCATCGCCAGTCGTCAGATTGCTAATTGGCTAATATATTTATGCTCAATATGCCAAATATAAATAGTTTCAGACCAAATTATTATCGAGTCATACTCATGCATACATGAACTTGTCATAATATACGCATTATATATTGTTTCGTAGTTCGGTGGAATAAAGACGCACACAACTTGAAGAACTGTTCATTGAAATTTATGCTGCTATTTAACACGACGCCTTCCAGTCCACACAATATTCAAGTAACATAATGATACAAACAAGACTCCTTTACAGGAGATCTCGCAACTGTTGTGCTAGCTTCTACAGTTTGATTTTAGGCCCGCATATATGCAGAAATAACTGACCAATTCGAGGTCTCGGCTGTCACATTAATGCAGCCAAACATATTTTTTTTAATTGTATTAAACGGGCATTTACCAGCATCTGATAATTGCAATCTGTCATTTACCACGAAAATAAACAATGAGCTAGTCACGAACTGTAATCAAACAACCATTACCGATTTGAAAGACATTGCCGAAATGGGCAATTGAATTGTATGCGTTGTTTACATGTACATGTATTTATTTTATATTGTGTTAATAATTCTTTAAAAAATACATAAAAATGTTTGGCTTACACATACGCATTATGTGCATTTGCATTTTAACTTATAAATGAACAATCATCAAATGCTTTCACAAATAGACACATTTACCGTGTCTCAATGTTATTAGACGCTCAGTATAAGGAAGATGAAAGCTAACTTGACACGTTGACGACAGTATTCGAGATAAATTTAAAGCCAGAACCATTGAACGAAATTACACAACCAGACAAGAATAACAATCATTGTTGGACCTGTCCTTTGTAAATTGCATTCGCTGCCAATAGCTACTGTTACACATGTATTGTGCCATTGAGTGTTGAAATCATTGAACATTCGTCATTCACGGTGTGTCCGTTTACGGCTACAATATTGGGACTGTCCGTTGGCGATGAAGAATGCGGACCGAGAGTAATTGTCCAGAACCAGTCCACAGCGTGTAACAAACCAAAACACAATCATCGGAATAAACATTATTTATCCATGGAAATTCTTGGATATTCGTGGAAAATTATATTTGGAAACTATTTAATGTTTAATACATGGATACATAGGTGAACATTTATGTTTAGGTCGTTTTTCCCCCTTTATTAATTGATTTAATATTTATACAGTCAATATTGCCCATAACAAACTCAGTGAACGTAAATCGCACAATTTAACATTATTTGTTTTTATTTATAAATGTATAGCGAATATAGCTCAGCAATAATAATACTGATTGATGCATTAATCGCAATACATCCACTTTCACCAAGACAGTGTGCTTTCAAATGCACAATGTATCTAGTCTGTGTTCACTTCCTACGCGTACATACGGCGCATACAATACGCTTGCAACCGTCATACGCTGGGCACTTCAATGTGCCACAAACGAACCGCACGGAGTAGAACAGAGCTACGTAAAGACTTCCGGATTGCTGCATTAAATAACCGTAGCGTCAGAGTTCAAGCACACGTATTCCTTACTGCCCGCGTGTCCATGTTGCGCTGTCATCAAGTACCCATGTTTCTCCAGCCTCCATCCGTCGTAGCACACCTTCCTGGCCGGGATCATAATGGTCGGTCCGCTGGATTGGCACACGGCCCACGGCCCACGGGGCCTCGTGGTTGAACACATGTGTCCAAATACTCGCGGACTGTGTCTCTTTATAAGTGCCGTATATCAACTCCCAACCTCCAGCTGTTGGGTTGCTTTTATCCCATATCGGATATTTGGGCAGAAAACCGTTGGTTTTCGACCGCACACACAGGCTTCAACCATTTTCGATCTCAAGCCAGATATAGGTCGCCGTGGCCTAGTGGATATGGTGTCCGCCTAGCGATCGGGAGGTCATGTGTCCGAACCCCACTGGGAGCGTTCCTTTGATTTCCCCTAAAGACACCAAGTACTGGTTATAGTCCCAGGAAACGGACTCGCGAGCGTTTATATAAGCCTACGGTTTTCTATGCAATCGAGCTAAAATAAATAGGTTTAAACTAACCCAGATATATTTAGTACAAATGTTCTGATCAGTTTCACGAAGATGTTACTAAAACTGTGACGTCTAGAGTTTACAAGGTTTTAAAAAAGCAATATAAGGAAAACTGCACCGCTCTTTCGTGGACATGTTTTGTAACGAATCGGATCCATTTTCGAACTCAGCCGAGATATCATAAGAGCAAATGTTCTGACCAAGTTGCAATCCGATTGAACTATAAAAAGACTTCTAGAGTGATAACAAGGATTTACTATAGCTGTATAATGAAAACTGCCAGCAGCCTGGTGACTATGTTTTTCAACGAATTCGAACCATTTTCGAACTCTGCTGAGATATCATAAAAACAAATGTTCTGAAGTTTCATGAAGATTGAACTATAAACGTGACTTCTAGAATGACAAAAATCTTTTTCTTTAATTTCACCAAGGTCATAACCTATTTAATAATGGAAATAAATGTTGCCTCTAGAGTGTTAACAAGCAACTGTTGACGACGCACGACGGACAAAAGGCGATCACACAAGCTCATCATGGGCTAACCATACACACGTTCTGCTCAGGGGAGTAAAAAACCCTTTAACTACTGTTGATACACCATGTACGACCCAATCTTTATGAAACTTGGTCAGAATTTTTATCTTCACAAAACCTAAGCCAATCTCAAATCTGGGGCACGTGCGTCTAAAAACTAGGTCAATATGTCAAATAGTAGAAAAACGAAATTTCCAGGTAAGATCATATTAGGCCAAGCTTAAAGCTGGGTCTGATCCGTCTTAACACTTTCACCAGGCCAGCGCAACATTTATTGTTTCAAAATGATGTGGAATGGCGCTTGCGTTGTGGTAGATATATTTTGGTTGAAATTTGAAGAGACACAACTGTTTACTTTCGAAAATATATAACGCCTTGTTTGTTTGTTGATGTATGTGAACTTATTACCATTTCACAGAATACTAGTATATTTGAATGGTGTGTTTTATGAGACCTATGTGCGACGACCTGCTAATGAATATGTTTACAAACACAGTAACTGCGTTATTAAATACATTCGAAGTAAAGCACGTTTGATTTATAAATTCCTTTTTCTAAAAAAACAAAATCAGATCATACTAGTTCGGAACGTTTTTGCACCAAACGATAATAGTCTATTGTAATACCGTGTCAAATTATTTCCAAATGTTGGGTGGGATTTTATGCTGTGCAAGCACTTTACAGACCAAACCAAAATTGTCAGAACATCACTAAAGTACGTATAAAGCAATCATCAACCCAGTTTAGACTTTAAAATAT